>PVIH01000642.1:201853-313129 GCA_004025045.1 Sigmodon hispidus
TGTGTGTGTCTGTGTGTATCTGTGTGTGCTTGTGTGTGTCTGTGTGTATCTGTGTGTGTCTGTGTATGTCTGTATGGGTGTGTGTGTCTGTGTGTGTCTCTGTATGAGTATGTGTGTCTGTGTGTCTATGTGTATCTGAGTGTGCTTGTGTGTGTTTGTGTGTATCTGTGTGTGTCTGTGTGTGTCTCTGTATGAGTATGTGTGTGTGTGTGTCTGTGTGTATCATCTGTGTGTGTCTGTATGGGTGTGTGTGTCTGTGTGTGTCTGTGTGTGTCTGTGTGTGTGTGTGTGTGTCTGTGTGTGTGTGTGTGTGTGTGTGTGTGTGTGTGTGTGTGTGTGTGTATGGGTGTGTGTCTGTGTGTGCCTGTGTGTATCTGTGTGTGTCTGTATGGGTGTGTGTGTCTGTGTGTGTCTGTGTGTGTCTGTGTGTGTTTGTGTGGGTATGCAGGTCTAAGTGCAGTGTGTTTGGAGGCCAGCAGAGGCCAATAGCTCACCTGGATCTAAAGTTACTGGCACTTGCGCCTTGTGTGCTTCCCTAACCTGGGTGCCGAGAAGAGAACTCAGGTCCTCGATAACAATTTCCCACACTTGTAACCACTGAGCAATTCCTCCAGCCCCCCAATCTGCCCATCTTTATGACTGAATTCATCTGAAGACCATTTATAAGAATCAGTGGTTGATGTAGATAGGTGGGCCGCAGTGCCATCAATTTCAGTTTATGTCTGTGTACATGAGCTGCGCACTTTCTGTGCTGACATTTTACAGCACATTCCGGAATACTGATTTATGTGCCAATCACAATATCTGCCTTCATAGAGAAATAAGGAATTATCTGTAGAAAGATCACTTACATTTAAGGTTTGAGGAAGGCACATTGTCACATTGAATTGTTAAATCTCACTTTTATAAACAACTAATTTAATAAATAGCCCTGACCTAATTTCTGCCGTAAGAAGGCTACAAAGTAATTTATGTGTCTTTTCTAGGAAGTGAGCGCTGAGCTGGATTTAGGGATAAATGTGTTTTACCACATATTTATAAGGATAAGATGCCTGTGGAAAGGAGAGGCTTAGAAACTGGACATGCAGGGCGTTACCCTAGAGTCAGGGTAATCCCCCATGACAAGTCTTATGCTGGATGGAAATGAGGGAGTCCTAGCAACCCAGTCTTTTTTTTGGGTTGTTCTAGGAACAGGGTGGTCTGTTCCTAGAAGATGGGATGATTCTGAAGGTGGCTGTCATGTATATATGCTCTTTGTAGTTGTTGACACACACACACACACACACACACACACACACACACAAAACACAGCTTGTACCTTAAAGGGAATAGGAGATTGTTTGGAGTCAAATGCAAGTGACCATGGCCCAGAACACAGATTCAGACAACCCCATTTTGTTCATTGTTGTAACATTTTCTTTAAGTTATTAACAAGGAAATACACAAGTCAAGACACCTTTCATGTATTTTTAAAAGGTTTTATATATACATACATGCATATATAATATACACACATATGTTTGTGTATGTGTGTGTAAGTTCCTGGGAATGGAACTCTAGTGCTCTACAGAGTTCTACCACAGAACCATCTCTCCAGTACCTTTTTAATGTACTGGCAGAAATCTTAGGTAGGCAGGGTACAGCAAGGTGGGGAAATCTCTGCTGCAGGTTTCAGGGACCACTTGACAGGATTCTGCCAGCCTTTGGGTTTGTAGAAGTCTGTTCACTAAAAGAATTTGCCTAAAAGTCAAAAAGACAGTCACATACGTAGATGGGCAGTAAACACAGGTAAGTTTGGCTCACAACATACAACATTCTAGGTCTTTACAATTCACTAATTAGCTTGTCAAATGTCTAACAGAGGTTGGAACTTTTCTGGAAACTTCACTTTATGTAGCTCTATTGCAAAATTTTGCACAAGATCCAAGCAACACATTTTGTCTTTGTGGTTCTAATTTTTCTTGGCTGCCATGATGGCATTTGGCCCATTGTGGAAGACCTCTCAGAAGAGCGCACGTCACAGTTGTGGAGGATGTCAGCCCCCAATCTTCTGACAAATAAGCCTCTTTCCTTTTTATAAATCACTCAGCTTCAGGGATTTTGCTGCAATAATGGAAACATCCCAGTATGCTCAGCATGTGCAGCGGCTATATACAACATAGTGACATTTTCAACCAATACTGTTCCCTAATCATGGCTCACATTTTATCCTGCAACACTAACAGCTACTAAAACATTATGTAATGGAGGCAAATCTCTTATATTCTAGAACAGTACTGCTATTTTTTCTTTTCCCTACACAAGAAAATGTAGAATCATCTCCCAATTTTATTCAGTCTATGACAAGAAGCATAGTAGATAAGTTTACTGATAAGTATGTGATATAAATTTGGAAGTGCATTAATACTTATCATTTTGTTTATTTCTGAGGTTCTCATGTAGCTCACATTGACCTCAAACTTGTGCAGCTGAAGATGACCTTGACCTCCCTATTCTCCTGCTGCTTCCTCCTCTGTGCTGGGATTTCAGGTATATACAGTCATGACCAGTCTTAACTCATTTTACAGAGAAGCACTGAATGAGCTGGAGCCTACTGGTGGATTTACAGGCTGATGGAGTGCTGCAGATTTTCCAGCATAGACATCCAGCGTGTGTAGACAAAGTTCATTGAGTTTGTGGAGAGCATTTGCTATTCCTTGTAACCACTTAATTCAAGAAATTCTCAAAAACACAAAAACAAAACTGTAACTTTTTGCTAGGAACACAGGTCATTTGGAGTGTTCAACTAGTGTGCACAAAATCCCAGGTTTGATTCCCCACCACCTGGGAATAAGCTGGTGCACATTGCAGCCCTCTGAACTTGAGTTCTTCTGACAAATCCACCTTGCAGGGTAGTTGTTACAATGAAGTTGAGAATGTGCTGTGTCCAGGGCCTAGCCAACAGGCAGGTTGTACCTCTCAGTCCATCTGTCTGCCATCTTGCCTCCCATACCGGTCATAAAGTACACAAAATAAACAAGACAGGATACATTTAAGCCATTTTTAATTTCTAGATTCATTGAGTGCTCACAATTGAATGTTCTGAATAAAATAATGGCCTCTGAATGATGTGGGTGCAACTCAAGGCAATGGAGTGATTGGTTTAGTCAAGCCTTAATACTCCTTTATGATTTCATGGCAAAATCATAACAATGTGTCATTTTAGGAGCTGGTGAGGTGGCTCAGTGGGTAAAAGTGCTTCTGGTTAAGCTTGACGGCCCAAGTTTGATTTCTGGGATCCACAAGGTGCAAGAGAGAATACACTTCTGTAAGTTGTCCTCTGACCTCTGATGTGATGGAGATGTGCCACGCCCTCCCCTATAAATGTAAAGAGACTGTGTCATTTACCTTAAAATGATTTGACCAGAGGTGAATTTCCATATCCTTATTTAAATCATTGGTTGTTAATTTTTCTATGGTCCCAATACTGTGAGAATCTAAAGGTGTGAAGTAGAGTGAACCTGACTTAATCATACCAAGCTGGCAGTGAGTGCACGCTTTGCATTCTTTTAAGAGCTTCAGTTAAAGTTGATGGTCCAGCAGGATGGGAATACAGCTTTGATCTCTCTTCTGACTTGGTGACTGCCCAGATTCCGATCAATAATTCATTCAAAGAGAATCTGAGTTGCAAGAAAATCACTTAAGTTTATTGGACTGATTTCTCCATCACTGGATATTTAAAGTCCATCTCAGTGTTTACTTTAGCAGCTTTACTGGGTAAATACTCAAGCCTTGGTGTTTTACTTTGGTCAAACTGTATCTGTTGCTCACACAAAGTGCAGTGGGTTCAGGACGCTTTGCAAATGGCTCATCTCCAGGCTCCTTTTCACTAGTGTTGCCAGCACACAGTGTGGGCTCCAGGGTTGTTTATCTGACTCCCTGCACTTCACTGTCACCGGTGCAAGGATGCACAGTGCCTCACTCAGCCTATGGGGGATTCAAACTCAAGCTTGCTTGTGCCATACTTATATCCAATGGCCCAAAATACAGGCCTGCAATCATAACCAATACCAGAAAGGTCAGGAAATGTCAGCAGACAGAGGAGACATAGTTTATAGTATATATAATCTCCTTCCAATTCATTGCTATGATAAAAAGCTCTGAGATGAACACTACTGCATTTCAATCTTTGTTCACATTGTTTTCCTTAGGACACACTATTTAAAGTGAACTTGGGACCAAAGACTGAACTTTGCGACATTGCCTTTGCTGGGGAGCTAAATCCACTCCTTCCATCACTGTTAATATAGCTGTAACAATTTTTCAACATCTTTTTAAAATTAAAAAGTATTTTTTGCAAAAGGGTATTTTGCCTGCACGTATATCTGTGTACCTCATGTGTACCAGAAAAGGCTGTCATATCCCCTGGAGCAAGAGTTACAAGCGGCTGTGAACTATCTGATGTGGGTGCTGGGCATAGACTTGAGTCCTCTGGAAGGGCAGCACATTCTCTTAGCCACGGAGTCACCTACCTCTCCAGCCCATTTCTCCCTATTCTTGACAATAAGACTTCTGGTTAGTTAAATGGCATCTTCAACTATAGAATGACATCTGTCCCACAGAGTTGGTACTAGTTGAAATCATGGTTGTGAACATGATTCCTAAGTAACAATGTTTATAAGTATTCTATTATTATTACTCTATACATTTTTCTTTATTATTATTGTTTATGTATGATGTATGTATGTGGATGTGTCTGTTCCATGGTGCACAATGTGGTGGAAGCCAGAGAATAACTTTTTCCATCTTTATGTCTTGTTCTAGTCAGCTAGACTGTCAGCTTAGTGCAGCCTTGAGTCACCAGAGAAGGGATTACCCAGATCTGATTGTTCTGTGCAGGTATCTGTCAGGGAGAATTGTCTTGAATGCCAATTGATGTAGAAGACTCCACCCACTGTGGGCGGCGCCATTCCCCGGGAAGTTGGTCCTGGGCTATATGAGAAGGCTTAGTCTAGCATGAGCCTGGGGGTGAGTCAGCAAGGAGTGTTCCTCCGTGGTTTCCGCTTCAAATTCCTGTCCTGACTTCACCGTGACAGACCCTGACTTGTGAGCTGAAATTAACCTGTCCTCCCCCACTTCGCTTTATGTTGCAGTGTTGCCACAACAGACAGGAAACTACAAATCCTGGGTTCCAGAGATGGAAATCAGGCTGTTAGGCTCGCACGGCAAGGCGCTTTTACCCAATGAGCCATCTGGGCAGCCCTGGTCATTATTGAGAAGGAAGTTTGGAAAATGCCTTTTAAGTATTTTCAAAACTTTATCTTATAATATTTGAGAAATTATAGAGATTGCTAGTTTCCATTTCCATTGCTCCTGCTCATTGATAAACATCACATGCATCCCTGAGTAGGTGTAGAGAAGGAATCAATTCTCCAAGGGCTCTCTCTACTGCACTTACTGCCCAGAAATGAACCCTGGTTATAAGTCCACCAGCGATGTTGTCAGCCAGGAGCTGCTGGCCAGAAGACAGAGCGGGTGCGGAACGGAGCCTACTGTTCTTGTTTTTTCCTAGTAGGGTCAATTAGTGGCAGCAGCAGCTCAGAGCTAACAGCTCATGAGTGTTCTGTTACCAATGCTACAAATTAGTATCAACCATCAAGGCTATCTATTGCTAATATATAAATAGTATCTCTGAAGAAAAGACAGAATAATAACCCAGTAGGTGTGGGTTTTCAGCATGGGAGGTACGCAGGGAAGTTACCTTTACTTTGTAAAGAAAAGAAATGAAAGAAAAGGTGTTAAATTGTGAATGTATGTTCGTGTGTGTGTGTGTGTGTGTGTGTGTGTGTGTGTTTGTAATGGTCAAAGGATGGATGAAATGAGAGGCAGAGATTGGATGACCAAAGACGCAAATAATGAGACCTGACCTGTCCCCTTGGAGTGCTTCACTGAATTGGGTGGGCCTTAAGAGGCCATTTAAAGATCAGGCGCTCTTTATGAAACATTCAGGTGCAGGAAGCAAATGGCAATGTAGGTGCTTGAGCACCAAAGTGGGCGAAATGATAAAGGTTGCAATAACAAGATGCAGCCATCTCTTCCTTACCCCTAAACATAAATGGAGCCTCTTCTTCCCCAGTCCCACCAACATAAAAGCCAACAGCAGTGCCCATGTGTGTGTCCACAGAAGGTCAGGGGCTCAGACTTTGGCTCCCTAGTTCAGGATTTGAATGACTGCTTTAGTGCAGCTCACATGAGCTCTTAGAAGGGAAAGAAAGAGGACTGTGAAGGGCCTCCGGAATGAGATTTCCCCCAGGAGGAACATTTTGCTGATGCCTTGAACTTGGCCTAGGGAGATCTTTGAGACTTATAATCCACAGAATCCAGAGACTAAACTTGCTTTGTTTTAGCCACAAAATGTATGACACTTTGTTATAGCAGCAACCAAAACTAATATAAGCCCTCTCCTTAAAAAATACAACAACAAAAATAATTCCTGCTTCCAGACCGAAGTTTGATTCACAGCACCCTATAGGAACTCGAAACTGTCTATAATGTCAGTTCCAGGGGATGCAACACCATCTTTTGGTCTCTGTGAGCACTGCACATACATACTACACGCATATACACATGGGTAAAACATTCATACCCATACTTGCCCCCCACCCACTCCCTGCTCTAGGATGCTTTTCCCTGGCATTGATCATTTAGTTGTTTTATTCTTGAACATTAGATGGTGCTAATCATCCATGTTTCTGGAGTTGTCAGTCGCCTTTTCTAATTTAAAATAATTAGGACCACATGATAGTTGTTGAAACAGTTGTTTTGGAAAGTCTAAGTCCCACTGTTAGAGACTCAGAAAACCTGCCTGAGAGCAGGGTGACTGACAGCACGCTGGAGACCCAACAGTTGCTACTGATGAAACACTCAGAGGTGAAGCTCACTTTCTGTCTGCTGTGTAGAGTTGTCTACATCCCCTCGAAATATGAAAATGTGAAGGACATCATTGCTTCAGGATCCCTGAGCACTGTGAAGTCACAGAGCACAAAAAGTGATTGGTGATTGCTCAAGGGCAGCCAGCAAATCCAGCTGTGGCACAGACATTTGTTTCCTTAAACATGGTGTGTTTCAGTGTTTAAGAAAAGCAGCAAAAACTACCTTCATGTCATTTCTTGAAAATCATTCACTCTATTCCCGTTAGCATTGAATAGCAACAAAGGCAGCGTCATTTATAAGACCCCTGTGGGCAGGGTCATACCTCCTCAATGTTATTCTTCTGAGACAGTACCTCATTATGTAGCCAGGGCTGGTCTGTAACTCACTATGTAGACAGGCTGGCTGTGAACTCACAGAGATCCACTTCCTCTGCCTCCAGAGTGCTGGGATTAAAGCATGCACCATCATGGCAGCTTTTGTGATGTTTTAGTAATTTGTGTCTAGGATGTTAATGTTTGCTGTTCAAGAATATGATCTGTGTATGACACATTTCTAACCATACATGTGTACTCAGTTCTCTTTATTGAGTTTAGTAGAACAGGTTGTTGACAGCTCAGACTTGTGGTGTATAATATAGCACATTACCACTCTGGAACTCAGTGTAACAGAGGGAAGGTGTCCAGGAAGAGGAGCATCTGGAAGATGTAAGCATTGACCTCATAGCTACCTTTGCTTAATTCCTTTTTAGAAAGAACTGTATTGAGTCTTTATTGTTGAACTTTCTTTGGTCTATCAGCCTCCAAATAATAACATAGATACTTATTTTTTATTAAAAAAGCTTGGCCTTAGCTTAGACTTGTTCCACTGTTTCAATTAAATGGGTTAACTTAAATTAACCTGCTTCTATTAATCTACATTTTGCATGTGGCTCTTTACCTCTCCTCCATCGGTAAATCTGGCTTCTTCTGCCAATGCTGAGTTCCTCTCTCTGCCTGGAAATACCACCTAACCTCTCCTGCCTAGCTGTTGATCGTTCAGCTTTTCATTAAACTAATCACAACTATACATCTTCACACAGTGTATAAATAGCCTGCAACAAATAACATTTCACATAGTAATTTTCTTGTGTGTGTGTGTGTGTGTGTGCATGCGTGTGCATGTCCATGCATGCCTGCAAGCATGCCTGTGTGCATGGCAGTGTGATGCTTGCAGAGAGACCAGATGTCACTGGATCCCTTGAGCTGGAGTTACAGGCAGTTGTGGGCTAGGTATTTCAGGTATGAGTCAGAGTGTCAAGCCTAGCACAATTAATTTTTTCTATTTTATTGAATTAGTATAACTAAACAGTTAAAGAGAGGAAATCATGAAGTCATGTGACATAAAAGAAAGACAAGTCAGCGTGGAAAGCTATTGTTTACAGAGACAGGCTGATCTCTAATATCTAAGCATGGAAGTAAGAACCTGGAGCTCTGGCCTGTAAGTGAGGAACCAAGGTCTGGTAATAGTTTTTAAACTTTGGTGCTGTCACAGCAAGTGAGAGAACTTTTTTGTAAGTCTAAGGCCCAATATCCCAATATATATAATCTGTGAAGGAAAAGAGAGCGACAGACGTGTTCACGAGTTGGGGCCTGAGGTTGACTCTGGTGTCTTCATCTTAGTCTCTGAGTCAGGGTCTCTCTCTGAACCTGGAGCTCAAGGATGTGGGGTAAGGATGTGTGTGGCAGAAGATGGAGGGAAGTAGAGCTGGTGAGCATTGGAGTACAGAGATCCAAGGGAGTGAGTCTGTGGCTAAGAAAGGCAGGAGGAAAATCTGCTGCATTTGAAACTCAGGCCTATGACTACCAGAGGGACTCCCAAGTTCAGTCGCTGGTAACACCTTTGCCACAAGATCAGCTTTAGAATACTCAGGAGATACTAATTAGTGAAAATATAAGTAAAATAACGATACAGGTGTTGGCCATTATTGCAGAGATAGAAACTTACTTAAAAGTGGGCTCTTTCCACAGTCCACTGGAGCGGAAGCCTCTCATCACCGACTGAAAGGATTGGCCCACCAGCTCCTTGGGTCTGCCTTTCCAGCTAGCTACAGGTCTGTGATGGGATGCAGTTCTGTTCCTACAGATAGATTTTCATGTCTCTGTCTGGCCAGAAGGTGCTGCTGTAATACTGAGAGCCACAGAGAACAAAATAACGCAGAAGTAGCTGGCGCCAGGAGGGATAAAGATGTCAACTCTGTCTGCATAAGAATCCAAGCACAAAGATACCCATTATGAGCGAGAAGTGGCTTCGCGGAGCGTGCACCCTCTATAAATAATTCAGCTAAATGCAAACACCGAGTATTGCCTTATAGCTTGACTTCTCGTTAACTCTTCTTTCCCCACAGAGGCTTCTGGACTGTGAATTTGGGGTGACATAGAACGATCTGTAACTTTTTTTTTTTTTTTTTTTTCCTAACGGAGTGTAGCGTACATGGAATAAAAACTAGAACTTGAAATCGGCAGGCTTTTATTTTTATTTTTAACAAACACAGCTTTGCTTTACTGTATAAAATCCCATATGTTATGGGAAGAGCGTAGCGAACCGCAGGGACTAGCAAAGGACCAGAGCTGGAGTCGGGCCTCGTTTTCAGAAAGTTGGGATTTCTTCTGATGGTGGCAAACAACACTCAAACAAATACTTCTTTTAAAGATGTCACACCATCACTCAAAATGTTAAACCGATTATAAGAGGAGCGTCTTTAAATTGAACTGAAATGCAATTGTATTCAGAATTACTCATTTTACTTTCAAAACTTACATCAGGGAAACTTTTTTTAAGTAGAGATTTTTCTATCACAGGAAGCAAACTGCATCAAACATTTTCAATATGGGATTACAGTTTCCCCCAACTTAATTTAGCAAACTACCCAAGAATAAAGGGGCCCAGGTCATCCTGCCTCCATTTACATCCTAGAAGACTGCTTTCTGCTTTCGCATTTTAAAAAGCAAATAGGTAAAAGTAGCTAGGTGGAATTTGTGGGTGCCATTTATTACCAGATTTTCCTAGGCATGTCAGAACATGTTGATTTTCTTGGCTTGTGGAAGGTAGAGGCAGAAGATCAGAAGTTCAAGACCAGCATGGAGTACATGAGATTCTGTATTTAACACTAATTAAAAAAAAAAAAAGGAGGGATGAGAGACGGGAGAGAGACAGACAGAGAGAGACAGATATATATATATATATATATATAGAGAGAGAGAGAGAGACAGAGAGAGACAGATATATATATATATATATATATAGAGAGAGAGAGACAGAGAGAGAGACAGAGAGAGACAGAGAGACAGAGAGGCAGAGAGAGACAGAGAGACAGAGAGAGGCAGAGAGATAGAGAAGGAGAGAGAGAGACAGAGAGAGGCAGAGAGATAGAGAGAGGAGAGAGAACACAATTGATTAGTGGCCTGGTGTGTTTGGGTCTATCAAGCTTTATAGGAGGAACTCCCCAGAATACCGTATTTGTTCTAGAGGGGAGTAAGTGCCTAGCTCTGCATGGGACTTACTCAATTTCTTAAAAGCATGCTCATGCCAAAAAGAAGGGGCATCAATTAGGTCTTAGATGGTTTCCTCCAGTCCCAAATCATAAACACCTTTGCCAGGCTCTGTAGGAAATCAAGCCTCTTGCTCCTGTGAGAAAGCAAGCCCCACTCCGCAGGGCTGGGCTGACTGAAGAAGCTCTGTCTACTGTCTGCGTCCTGTGCTGGCTATAAGATGGCTGCACAAGAGCTGAGAGGGGACGGGGCTAGGGTTTGGAATCCCCCTTGGACTATCTTCTGTGAAGGAGGATAAATAGTAAGGGGCACCCTCCCTGCCAACCAGACTTCTCCTTCCTCATGGTTTGGGAAGACAGGAGGAATGTAAGACGCATTTTGAGAATATGTGTATGTGACTTTTAATCATATGAAGGGGAAATTTGTCTATTTTTATGTCCAAGAAATACCGGGCAAAAACCCTTGTAAATTTGTGATAATCAATTTAAAATTTTTATGGAACTTTAGTGCAACATGTATTTTTTTCCCAATAAAAGTCAGAGAAGCAGTTTGTCTTTTGCTTGTGTGTCTTCAGGACTTGGTCCTAGAAATCATTATGTAACTGGGGCCTTGGAGTTTGGCCTGTTGTAGTACAGCCTGGCTGCTTTTCCCCCCTAGGGTTTCTTTGTAGCTCTTGTTGACCTGGAACTCATTCTATAGAGGAGGTTATCCTCAAAGATCCTCAGAGACCCCCCTGCCTCTACCTCCTGAGCGCTTGGACTGGTGCTGTGTACCACCACTGCCTGGCTAGTCTTTGAATATTTTACTTTCTTTGTTTAATCATACACAGTGTTTACATACATCTTCTCGTCACCATTTCTGATGTGTATGTAAAGATTTCTGATTCATCCAGAAATCTCTAATCCAGTGATTAAGTCACAAAACATTCCAAAAGGAAATATTTCTATATATTTCATAAACAGCCATTTTCTCTGATATATAGAGCTACAAACTAGTATTTAATCTGATGACAGCTTTCACTGACTCAAAAGAACTCTTTCATATCTTTAAAAATATTTTATTTTCATTTTTAATCATGTGTGTGTGTGTATGTGTGTGTGTGTGTGTGTGTGTGTTTGGCAAGCATGTGTGTACATGTGCTCTTGAGTGCAGCATCTGCAGAAGCCTGAAGAGGACATTGGGATTCTTGGATCCGGAGTTACTCATGATTGTGAGCCATCTGACATGGTGCAGGAACCAAACCCTGGTCCTCTGGGAAGCAGTATTTGTTCTTAAAAATTGAGCCATCTCCCCAGCCTCTTGTCTGTCTGTGTATGTCCTGTGCAGGCCACCATAGCTGCTCTTTGTTCATTATTGCAGCAGCCATGTCCCCTCCACAGGATGGCATCTCACAGCATTCTTCCCCATTGTGGGGATTTGAAAGAAAATGTCCCTCAAAGAAAGTGGCACTATTGGGAAGGGTGGCCTTATTATAAGAAGTGAGTCATTATGGAGGTGGCTTTGAGGTCTCATAAATGCTTAAGCCACGCACAGTGAGACAGACTACTTTCTGTTTCTTGCAAGTGAAGGACACTCAGCTCCTTCTCCAGCACCAGGTCTGCTTACACGCCACTGTGTCACACCATGGTGATAATGGACTAAACCTCTGAAAATATAAGCCACTCCAATTAAATGGTTTTCCTTTGTAAGAGTTGCTGTGGTCACGGAATCTCTTAACAGCAATCTTTTGTCATATTACCTGGGTCTTGAGGCAGTTATATAGATATACTGTTTAAAGAGAAATTCAATAGAAGGAATAATTCTATTTACGGGAAAGCATGCCTGAATTATCTTTATGTTCACAAGTTGATGCCTTTGTTCAACAACTGCATGATCAATACTAACTATGTGCAGGGTGTTGCTCCAGGCCCTTGGGGTCTTCAGGGAATAAAGTGCAGTCCCTGCCTCTGTAGGCCTTGTGTTCCAGCAGTAGGGTAAGGGCATGGATAGAAACCATGGCCAGAGCAGGGGAGGGGTGAAGAGAAGTGGAGAGGAGATGAAAGGATGTGAGCAGGACAGATGGTGTGGTCCTCACAGAGCCTGATGAGGGCTTGAATTTCGGCAAAAGGAGAGCTTCGAGGCAGGTGTCATTGGCCTGCTTCTGAAAAGAGCCCCTTTGATTTTTGTGTTGGTTTTGCATGTGAGAAGAGACATACACACTCACACTACCAAGAACACACAAGGGTTTATTTAAGAGAGTTCCCAGGCAGGTACAGAAACAGAAACAGGACAGAAGGAGAGGAAAAGAGAGGGACCAAAATGTAACATCTCTTTTTAAGAGAAGGGGTGTGCATGGATTTACATAGTCATGTTTAGGGCGGGCCTCCTTATGAGGTGCATCCCACCAGAGCCATGTTGGCTCAATCATGTGGAATGCTAGGAATACTTACATCTCACTGTTTTGTTTATTATATATATAAAAAAAACAGGTTTATGTAGGGGGACAGGGGGAAAATGATCTGGGACGTCGGATCTCAAGGCTGCTTCAAGTTATCGTAAGGGCAAAGTTTGTCTTTTCAGGGAAATGTATTTTTGATGGTTGATCTGTTGGATTTTGAGGATTGTTTTCTGCAGTCTGAATGAGCCTAAGTCATAGAATAGTAAACTTTGATTTTCAGGAGCTTGAAAAGAAAATTCAAGTTAGTAAGATAACTTTGAGAAGTGATAATATAGTGAGTGTACTCTGCTAGGTCTGGAGATGGAAAAAAAGGTTAAAATGGCTTTTGGTTTTCTTTCTTTCTTTCTTTCTTTTTTTTTTTTTTGGTCTTGGGAAGGGGGTAGGAAATGGTCTGTTTTACCAGTATTGACTCTGAAGATGGTTCTTGGGTTTTTTTCTCATTTTCCAGAAGCAGCGGCTGGAGGGTTAGTCTGCAAGGGAAGTGGGGGAGGGGCGAGCCAAAATACCTCAGAGCCTTTTGTTAGTCTTCATCTTAGAAGCAGGCTGGAATGGAAAACTCAGACACGGGGGATTTTAGAGAAATGTGTCTAGCGTCACAATGATTTTGGTTGTCACCTGGGAAGCTGGAAGACTGGAGCTGACAGGTTGAAGCAGATAGCAAGGTGAGCAGGGAGGCAGCTAGAGCAACTGGTGGAGTCTGGATACAGTCAAAATGTGACTAAGAGTTAAAAGATCTCTTTTCTAGGGGTGCTGGGCAGGTTTGTTTGACCAAAAATGAGTGAGGGATAGTGAAAATCTGAAAACATAATTAGGTGGTAGTGTCTGATAAGGCCGGAATTATTTGCTTTTCACCCTGATGATGGAGAGGCTAGAAAGAGAGGTGAGACCCCAAAGCTCCTGCAGGACGGAGTATGTGGCTTTCAGTGTCCATGAGGAGATGGACTGCCCTGATGTTATTATGACTACTCAAGGTTCTCTCTTTGCAATGAGGGTGGTCAGCTTAGGGAAGCCTTGGCAGTGCCAATTGCCCATGGCCAGGCCTTAAATCAGTTGGGAGTGTTCTCTGTGTAATTTCTCCTTGCCACTTGGGGCTGGGGACACTCACTTAGACCAGCATTCCCTTGATGGTGTCCTGGACAAGGCCTGAACTTGCCTCCGTGAGGCTAGGCAAGAGCAAGGCTGTAGCTGGCCAGACAGCTTTTGCCAGCAGGCGGTATCTTTCCTATGATACACTTTAAAAGCTAACTTTTGCCTGTGGAGTCTGTCTGAGGTCCCCTCTCAAGGTCTAAGTTTTAGCTCCAACGTCAGGGCAAGAAAACAGATCATGCACTCAGGGATCTAATATACCGTGAGATTGCATTTAAATGTGAGGCATTTAAAAACCTGATGAATTTTATCTGCATGAGATTTTCCTGTTTCTAAACTCGTCTTTATAGCCTAATTTTTTATTTATCTGAGAAAGTTTTGACAGAGGAAACAAGGTGCAAACTTTTATTATCTTATCTATGGCAGTCGCTTTTTTGTAGAGGGAGAACTGGATTTGTGTGACCAGAAACAGAAGAACAGAGAGCCAGAAGGGAAAGTTTAGAGTTGAGATATGAAAAGAAATAGGAAAACTCTTAAGAACAGAGAGCTGGAAGAGAAGGTTTAGAGTTGAGATATGGAAAGACATAGGGTTAAGATCAACAAGCTGGGAGAGAAAGTTTAGAGCTGAGATATGAACAGAGAAAAAGATAGGAAAAACCCTTTCTATCTGCCCGTGCACTTGCAAATGTTAGCTCCCGTAAAATATTGGGGTTGGTAAGATGTTAGGTGGTTATTTTGAGTAATCTAAGGGGTAATTAGGCCATGTCTTTGTGTAAAAAACAGATAAGCTTGGTGGTATCTAGATAAGGCAAAAGGCTAAGTGGCTTCAATGTCTCCACCATGTACCCTAAGGGTGAAGATGGAGGTATGTTTTTCGCTGGCTTATTTCCCATTGTCGAGACCTAAGGGGGATATTGAATTTAGTAAGCCTAGGTCGTCACCTGGCAGAACGGGCCCAAACCGGACTAGTTCGTCAATTTAGACATAGCCCACTTAGACAATGCCCCAGATTACTCAAATCTCCGATTTATTGTCAGAACAAAGGGGGAGCTCCAGGTAGATACATCTCACTCACAATGGGTAATGTGAGCCCCTCAGCCCCAGCACCACGACCTATCTGGGGTGTCGCAGGTGGTAAAATGCCTCTGGAAGATGCTAGTGCAAGTCCCTGCCTGGCAGGTCCATGAGTGGAACATAATACTGGGAAAAGCAAAGCCGGGAGTGCATGTTTGTCTGTGGGGAGGGAGGGGCACTTACCAATCAAATACTCTGGTGTTCGAATATTGTAGCGGCTGGGCAGGTAGGTAGAAGGTGGCCTTGCAGTGAACTTCCGATCAGGTTTTTTTTTAGCTTATGTGCACCTAGACTCAGGAGAGAGCCTGTCCAAGTCACAGCACCAATGTTGGAGCCATGTTGGCTCAACCACGTGGATTGCCAGGAATCTTGTATTGAGTGTTTTTAATTAAACCAGCAGAAAGGCCAGTGGAATACAGCTTAGTTCAGCCATGACAGTGGCTTGCTTGAGCTACTAGGTGGAGGGATGGTAGGAAGTAACCGGGCAGAATCAAGAAGGCTTCTTGCTAGAGTGAGAAAGGGTCATGACACAGAGATTTGAGGACACCCCAGGAGCTTCCTCCTGATCAGGGGACAAGATGGGACACTGGAAGAAAGGGCTGATGACCACTGGCACAAGCAGCTCTCATTTTAGTACTGTCCTGAGGATCGAAGCACCAGTGCATTGATATCCACTGTAGTTTGAATGTGAAATGTTCCTTTATGTCTCCAGTGCAGTGGCACCATTTGAGGAGATTCTGGGTGCTTCAGGGAGTGTTGATGGGAGGTTCTGTGTCCTTGGTGGAATCTAGTTAGAAAACGTTGGGTCATTGCATATAACCAGAGTGGTCTTGAATTCCTGTCTGCCTTGAGATGAACAGCCTCATCCTCTGCATGACACTGCCACATCATTGGGCTGGGAACATGGATTGAATGAAATCTCTGCTATAGTGAGCAAAAAAGATGCTACCCTATCTAACACTCCCCTGTTTGTGGCTTCAGTTTCCATAATGTCTGTTTTTTTTTTTATAGTCAATGGTTATTTGAAAATATTAAATAAAAGTTCCAGAAACATGAAGTTCCTAAGTTTTATATGTTTTTTCAAAAAAATTACTTATTATATAAACATATATGATATGATATATGATGATATGATATGATGCTGTTTTGCTGCATGTGCATGCCTGGTGTCTGCAGTGACCAGAAAAGAGCATCAGATGGGGTCTGGGACTAGCTACAGATGGTTGTGAGTTGCCATATGGGTGCTGGGAATTGAACTTGGGTCTCCTGGAAGGACAGCTGGTGCTCTTAATCACTGGTCATCTCTCTAGTCCCAAGCTGTAAGTGTTAAATGATGTGCTTTTCTGAATAGTGTGATGAAGTCTCATGTGAGATCACTGTACCCTTTCTTAGGCAGGAGCTATCCTTTGTCCAAGTTTTCCACATGCTACTTGCTCACTGGTTATTTAGTAGTCACATATATTATCAAAAGGACCATTGTAGTATTGCCATGCTGTTGTGGGACAATATTCTTGGGAGAATAAAAAGACATCTACTCACTCCAGATAGGAAACCAATGATAACTCAAAGTAAGGGTACCTCTTCAAATTACTTGGTGAGCCAGTGAGTTTCATTGGGATTACTTACAGGAGTGTTGATGAGGGACTACTTACAGGAGCAGAAATGACTCAAAGCTACCCTAGCATTAGTGGCAGCTCACAAAAGCTGGAAACCTGAAGTGCACTGCAATCTGCAAACAGCTCAGCAGGTTGGAGAGTGTCTATTTCAGGCAGCTGAGTTTGTCTGACCCTCTTCCAGGCAGTTAGGTTGATCTAAGATTGTCTCTTAGCAGTCCTCAGTGCTTACATTTGCTTGAGGTGGAAAGACCCTAGTGCATCTAGTCAGTTTCAGGGACTTCCTGAAGCCCCTGAGTTGTTTATTTCCTAAGATCATCAAACTTCCCTGCAAGATGCAGTGTTCTTTCAGAACATCTGGTATCTTAGCAACCTTGTCTCCATAACAGAATGTTTTATCTCAAACAGCTACATAAGCGCCATATTCAAGTAATTTATTTAATAAAGGCTCAAAGTACAAGAATTAACTGGGGACTGTGATAAACCAAAGAAAAGTTGTGAAGTGATCAGTTTAATTGAAAAGGTTGAATTTCTCAATAAGGAAAAAAAACACAAACAAATCCTGTACTTCATTGTTAAACTCAGAAAGACCGTGTTTTTCTTCCTTTGCATCATTCATATCTCAGGGATTTACATGAAGGAAGGAATGTTGCAGGCTGAAGACATGGGTCTCTATGATTTCTGAGATCCCCAGGTCAGACTGTGGCACAAAGAGGAAACTACTGACCACAAAGTGCTCCAAAACCCTAAATTAAACAGAAACAAAGATCTACCCAGAATGTAATCAGCTCATGGCTGCTCACTAGGCATCTTCCAACCTTTTTCTTAGCTCTGCTCAGAAAGCTCTTCTTTGATCATACTAACCACCCCAACCTCCCAGATTGACAGCATCCCCTACCTTTCATGACTGTATTTATTATCATCTTGGTACTCACGTATGTTTGAACTCTCCCTTGATCACTTGAGGGTTGTACATGGTCACTATCTTCCTGTGCAAAAATGTATGTTCCTGTATGAAGGGGAAGAACCCTGTCTTTCTCAGTACCCTCTCTTGCCTTGGACAGCACCTTGTACCTAGTTGGTCCTCAACAAATATCCATTTACTGGATGACTGAATATCATTATTATCTTTATTAGAAAAATATTTTGAAATAACACCTCAATTTTAAAGTTGTACTGAAAACCTGTTTTTATTATTGTCATTTAATGGTGTGCAGCATGCATGCTTGAATACTTCTTTGTGTTAAGTTCCTTCAATAGTTTTCTCTCAGTTCCCTGCCTTGTGGCTTCCAGAAGAGACCTTATTTCATGTGCTTAGTGACTATATGCCTTGGACACCATGACAAATAAGAGGCTTGCCACAGGTTCATGTTTTAAGGAATCAAGAAATATCAAGAAAGGACCCTGGTCTCTTATAGCGCTCACACAGACCTTCTTAGAGCATATTGAAACTCCCTTCATCCCCATTTCTTTGTCTTGTCTGATGTAAGAGAATGTACATGAAGAGAAATTTCTCAGTTGCAGCCCAAGACAGTTGGACGCTTGTTCACCATCTTGAATATTTGTCCTTGCCAAAGGTCTCAGTTAGGGTTTCTATTGCTTTGAAAAAACCACTATGACCAAAAGTAAGTTGAGAAGGAAAAGTTTTATTTTGACTTATGTGTCCTGATCACAGTTCTTCATGATGGGGAGTCTGGGCAGGAACTCAAGGCAACTCAAGGGAGTCAGAAACTGAGATGGGGACCATGGAGGAGGGCTGCTTATTGGGTTGTTCCCCATTGACCATGAATTGGCTTTCTCATACCTCTCAGGACCATCATCCCAAGGATGGCACTACCCACATCAATCAAGATGCTCCACAGGCTTGCCTACAGGCTGGTCTGACACTGTAATGATGGGGCCTTGAGTGGCAGTGAAGGGAATCAGTGATGACTGGGCCTTGAGTGATGGGTGGAAGGGGGCCTTGGCACTTCTTCGTGGAAGGAAGAGATGGGTCATAGGAATGATATATACAGTCCAACTCTTCCTTCCTAAGCCCCGAAGGACCTTGGGTGCTTGCTAGAGGACTGAAGAGGTCCCAAGTGGACTGAAGTGGAGGCTTATCCATGTAGCCCCTGTATAGTGTCATGGTGATGATATGGTTTTGTGAGATATTTGGTTACACTGTATAAAGATATGTCATTGTGATTGGTTTAATAAAAAGCTCAACAGCCAATAACAAGGCAAGAGGTATAGCTGGGACTTCTGGAAGAGAAATTGGAGAGGTATGAGAGAGATGCCAGAGGATAGAAAGAGAAAAAAGTGGGTACAGGTGAAAGAGAGGCAAAAGGTCATGAGGCAAAACATAGATTAATATAAATGGGTTAAGTTATAAGAGTTAGTGGGACAAGCCTAAGCTAGAGACTGAGCTTTTATAATCAGTAAATATCCTGTCATTATTTGGAAGCTGGCTACTGGGACAAAGAAAGATGTTTTACAGGGTGGGGCTTTTGAACTATCAACACACACTTGTTGACCATCCTCACTCTTTCTCCTATTCATAAACCTGATACATTCATTGGCTTGCCTAGTTGGACTAGTGCAGAATTGATTTTTGGTATTGTTGGTATATCCTCTGGGGCATAGACATTCATTTACAGCATTAGAATGCTCCACACACCAGAATCTGTCAGAGAAAAAATTAACCTTCAGCTTTTGCTAATATGTATTCAGATAGGCAAAGTAAAAACTGACCTACTGTACCTAATTGGCTACTGCAAAGGTCTCGGACTACGGAAGGCCTATGGGGGAGTGCCCGCTCAGTATCACTTTCTGTGGTAAGTGCGATGTGTAATTTTCACAGCAGGAAATGGAATGTCTCTTATTACAGATGTCATAGCCTTTCTCTTTCCCTCCCTTCCTTCACTTCCTTCTTTCTGTCCTTCCTCTGTTCCTTCCCTTCCTTCCTTCCTGCCTGCCTGCCTCTTCCTCTTCCCTTTTTCTTCCCTTTCTTTCTTCTTCCTCTTCCTCCTTTCCTACATTTTCTATTGGAGGATTTCCATCACTCCACCTTTCCCATGTGCACATTCAGGGCCAGTGTGCAGCCACAGAGGTAAAAATGATACATTTTGTGCTGTGAAGTTGATTTTGACCATGATGAAGGCCTGTCACATAGCCATGAGGTCAAGAAAAATTTTTTTCTCTCCTTTCTTTATAGGAGTCTAGATATGTCAGAAACCCTTATTGGTTTTTCAAGAATTTTATTAAGAATATATATCAAAATAATTTTCTTAAAGACATATATAAACAACTGCTTGCCTCATCATCTAGCATGATGAATAGAGCAAAGAAATGAAAAATATCCAAGTGTCCATCAATTGACTAATATATATATGTGTATATATATTTAGAGAGAGAGAGAGAGAGAGAGAATACTGTTCAGCCATGAAAAAGATCTTGTAATCTGGATGGAAGAAGAGATCATGATTCAGTAAAAAACGATCCAAGCAAAGAATAATATAGGTTTGTTTAACATGTGGAATCTGGAGAGGTGGCTTTCATAGACACTGGAAGTTACCAGAAACCGGGAGAACTGCAGGGACGTGGAGGAAGAGGTGCGGGATGGGTACCAAGTTACAGTCACATAGGAGCAGAGGTCCTGGTGTGACTCCAGATGAGAGGATACAGTGTGCATCTCAGAAAGCCAGAAGAAAGGAGTGAAAAGATTTCATCACAAGGAAATGATAACTAAAGAGAAGCACACTTAGCCTGATTTAGATATTACATAGGATGACAGTTTTAAATGTCTGCCAACTTAGAGCACCTAGGAAGAGCCTGGATGAGGGACTGCCCGGGTCAGCTTGGCCTGTGGGCATGTGTGTCTGTAGGGGATGGTTTTGAGTGTTAACTGACACAGGGAAGTCAGGCTACTGTGCATAACTCCGTTTCCTGGGCCAGAGTGGGTCCTGGACCATGTAGGACAGCAGAGAGCGGGTGACACTCACAGGCGGTGGGAGTGCATTCGTTTCTCACTGCTGTGGACTGCGGATGGGATTCGACTGGCTGATCGGGAGCCTGCCTTGATTTTTTCTGAAATGATGGATTATGACCCAGAATTATAAACCTAATAAGACTTTCCTTCCTTGGCTTCCCCAGGGCATTTATCACACAACAGAGAGGCGATTAGGACATGAGGTATGTACATTTCAACATATCATCTGATTCTGCATTGGTACAAATAATTTTTATGTTTTAGCTAAAAACACTAGCCTGTAAAGCAAGGTGGGATGCAGTAGTATTTCCTGTGTTCCGACTTCCCTCCCAGCAAAGCCAGGGACAGCTAGAAGAAACATCTGGGCTAGCACGCCTATAAAGTCACGTTCTTTTCTTGTCATGACATCACAGTATTTGAGTGCAGGAGAGTGGTCGGGTCCTCCAGTGCTAGTTTATCACAGAGTCACAGAACATGAGCCATGTGCTCACAAACTGTTCCTGTTCCTTTATCTGGTTGTGTGACCCCAGCGTAAGAGAGTAGATTAGTTCAGCAGAGTCCTCCTCGTCCAGAGGACATGGGCAGTGCAGGCACAACAGGCCATATAAGGGATGAAAGTGAAGACAGGAAACCTCGAAAGAAAGTGCACTGTAAACTGTGACTTCCTCATCACCCCATCTCCAAACAAAACAAGATCTGAGCCAGTGAAGACGAGTGTGGGAACCAACCGTGTCTAAACAGTACAGCTGTTCTTCAGTTTCTGTAGGGGTGGGAACAACTTACATCCTAAGTCTCTAGCGTTCATGTCTGTCTCCTGTAGCTTGGAGGAGGCTTTCATTTACAAACACAGATTACAGCACTCAGGGCAAATGGCAATTTGGAGTCTCACTCATAGGTATGGGATGATTTTTCATCACATGGTAAAACTTAAACATGGGAGTTGAAAAGACATTGTACAACATGGTGACTGTAGTTCTCAGAGTGTTCTTACCATAAAAATGAACCCTGTGCTAATCATATCACTATATCCATGCACTTCCAAAATTCATGTTGTCCATGGTAAGTACACACTCTGTGTCTGTCAGCCGAAAAGAGAAATTAAAAAGCAGCAACCAACTAACTCCCTCCCTCCCTCCCTCCCTCCCTCCCTCTCCACTTCCCTTCCCCTACCTTCTTTCTTTTCTTCCATTCTATTTTAATTTATTCTTTGATTTTTTTAACCTATTAAAATTATTTATTCTTTCACAATCACACACACACAGGTACCCACATGTAATAAGAGGTTTCTAGACTGGCCTACTCACAAAGTCCAGACCAGCCTACCGCTGCTTAGGCTCCCCCAAAATGACTCAGACTCTTGTATTAATTACATGCTGGTTGATCTATGGCTCAGGCATATTCCTAGCTAGCTCTGCACCTTAACTCAACCCATTTCCATTAGTCCGTCTTGGTATGTGGCCCATGGCTCACCTATTTCTTTACATCTGCTTCCTGGGTGGCAGGATCGCATCTTTCCTGACTCTGCCCTCCTTCCCCTATCTATGCTCTAATTCCTCCCCCACTTCTAGGATGCCTGTTATAGGCCAAGAAAGATTTTTATTAACAAATTATATTCACAGCATACAGAAAGACATCCCGCATCACACACAGGCACACACAGGTATACAGAGGCACACACACAGATAGGTAAACAGAGGCACACAGAGAGAGACACACACAGGCACACAGAGAGACAGACACACAGGCACACAGAGAGACACATACAGGCACACAGAGGCACACACACAGGTACACACAGAGGCACACACACAGGCACACACAGGCATACACAGAGGCACACACACAGATAGGTAAACAGAGGCACACAGAGGCACACACAAAGGTACACACAGAGGAACACACAAAGCTACACACAGAGGCAAACACACAGGCACACACAGGCATACACAGAGGCACACTCAGATAGGTAAACAGAGGCACACAGAGGCACACACACAGTATTTGATCACAGCCCCCCTAGTTATTCTCTTTTCCATCTCTCCCATTGTACTTCTTCCCATCAAGTCCCCCTTTATTTCACATCTTTCCTTGTCGCTGGCCTCTGCATTTAATTAGGGTGCCCTCACGAGGATGAGCAGGGGTTATTTACTCGAGTAAGGATAACTTGCTAGGACCACACCTCTGAGGAATAGACTCTCCCACCTCAAGAGAGCTGCCTAACGCTTAAGGCAGGGGTGGGGCCTCATGAGCTCCTCCCACTTCGGTGATGAAATATGGACAGCCTAGCCATAGCTTTGCTTCCTTTCTTGAGTTCCACTGTGGAAAGAGTGATGGATCACAGTGAATAAACTGAGCAGAAAATCATCCTTTCCCAGGGCACATGACCAGCAGAGAAAGGAATATTAAGATAGGTAGATTTGTCTAATTTGGATACAACACACACATTTTTCTCTTATTAGATAGGCAAGGCTTGGGCTTACTATGTAGCTGAGGGATGACCTTGGATTTGAACTTCTGCTCTCCCAGCCTCTCCCTGTCAAGTACTAGGATTACAGGTGTGTGCTCCATGCCTAGTCTTGCAGTGAACCTAGGCTTTTGTTCATGCCAAGCAAGCATGTTATCAGTTGAGTCAAATCACCAGCTCACATCCAACAACACACATTTCTAATCCTTAGGGCAGTAAACAGAGACTCTGGAGCCCCTTCAGAGCAGGTCAGAGGCATTCAGTGCAAGTCAACTTTAAAATTCAAGTCTGTGTGGTCAGATGATCCTTTGCCAAAAATTAGCTTAGTGTTAATGACCACTCATGGAACCTCAGATACCAGGGTGGCCAGTGAATCTGTCTGCTGTGGCTTTGGCCTGAGAAGTCAGCTGACTCTTCTGGCAGCATCTGACTTGATGGGTTTCAAAGTAAGCAAGGGAATCAGCTGAACTGGGCAAATGTCCCTCAAGCCCTACCTGATGGTGCATAGTTTTGTAGACCCTGGCAGCAGCCTTCCACACCTTGGTCATGGGCATGGGAAATGCTCATTATTAAGATAAAATTATTCTTATGTATTTCATTCTGGATCAGTAAAAGGAAATACATGGGTCTTACAAACATGGGGACAATTTATAGCACAAGAAAGAAAGTTCTTGGCTTCTTTCTGTCCTCAGTATCTGACAAGTGTGCTTCAGAGTCTACCACAGATCTACCAAGACTCCATTACCTTTAGACAGTAAACTGGATTCTTTGTGTGCACTCATACTGTTCATACTACAGTTTACATTCGTTCCTCTAAGGGGACACCTCATCTAAAGCCTAAAGCAGAGCCATAGGCAACACCTTGGGCATGGGAATTTCATTTGAAAGGTGAGAGGTTGGAGACAGAGGAGGGCAGCTGAAGAGGGCCTTCTACCAGTTGTTCTCCCACAGACAGTCCGAGGCCAACAGTGTTTATGTACCCAGTGACATATCACAAGTGCTCAGGAATCAGAGTAAGCACCCAGTTTAGTGAAACAAAGGGAAAATTCACTGAAGAATCAAGAAAAGAACTATTATCTCCAAACACCCCCAGGTAGAAGGGCAGGGAGGCCATCTTCCACTTCATACCAAGTCCTATCTTACAATCAAACCATAGGAAGGGCTGGAGAGATGCCATTAGGAATCCCAATACTCGTGCTGAGTGCTCCTACTGAGTGCTCCCGCAGAAGATCTGGTTTCAGTTCTCAGCACCCACATGACAGAACACATCAAGGAGTCCAACACAGCTGAGGCACCCATATACAAGTGGGGCATGTAATCTCACACAGCCTCACCCACATGCAAATGAATTTTAAAAATCTTAAAAAACCAAAACTTTAGTGACAGACCTGTCATAGTGCAATAAATACTGAGTAGGGTCCTAGAACCCCAATTTTTTGGCTAAACCCCAGAGATTGAGACTATAATAACATTGCATAAGATAATTGCCAACATCCACCTTCTCTTCTTTTTCTTTTGGTGGCAGAAGGGGAAGCAAGGCCTCATTTGCTGAGGATCAGGGCACAAAAGCTGACCCAAGACCATCTGGTGATCTAGTGAGGGCCTGCTGAGGTGAGGCCATGTACTCACTGGAGACTGAATACCCCACATACAGATAGAGGCTCACAGAGAGCCTTGAGATTGCCCTGGCATCTGACCAAGACCCACATGCACTGGGAGACAGAACCAGTTTCTGACCCTGTCATTTTCAACCTTGGAATGGGTCTGGATCACAGGCTTCCACCATCTGAGACCATGTAGGCTTTTGTGAGACTCAGATGTGACCCATTTTAACCCAGTGTTGGTAGCCAAAGGCTGTTTCCAGCTAGCCATCTCTCTACCTTGGGCAGCATAGCTGTCACTCTGGGGCTCAGAATTGGCACTTTAACATTTTCTCTCACCTCGGGAAGCACCAGAGCTCCAGAGGGACAGATTAATGTCTGGGACCACATCATCACTAGCTGTGTGGGACTGAAGTGTGTTCATAAGACAGTATAGGTTCTTGGAATCAGATACTTGACTTGTTATAACATACTTAACAACCACCTATGTGGAAAAGGACTCTCTGTGTTGTATTAGGTTTCTGGCCTGGACTTTCCTGTCTAGACCAGAGGTTTGACCAGCAGTCTGGCAGTCTAGCAGAAACACTCACAGTCACACAGAGACACACAGACACTTACGTTAATTTTCTGCTTATTGACCTAGGGCCCAGGCATATAACTTGCTAACTCCTTCATCTGAACTCAACCCATCTTGTTTAACTGTGTGGCTCGGTACCTTTTCTCAGAGCAGCATTTCAACTTCTTTCCTGTGTGTGATGTCCTGGAATCTGTGTGGCATCTGTGTCTGTTCTTCCTGTACTCAAAGTTTTCCTAGTCTGGTAGCCCCGCCCACACTTCCTGTCTGCCTTCAGCCAACCAGTGTTTTTATTAAACTAGTAGGAGGGACAATTATTTACAACATAGTAACATAATCCCACTACATATCTGTGCATCACAATTCTATAATCAGGATTAGGACAGGAAGAGTATCAGGTTGCCCAGTTGGGCCTGCACAAGCTTGCAGTAGGAATACTGTAATGTGCCCCCTACCCCGATTCCCAGGTCTGCCATATATGTGGCTCTAGTACTGACAGATGACCACAGTCTGTCAACTTCTGTCCTAATGAGTATCAACTGTCACTGGGTCGAGCCAGTCACAGGTCCACTGAAACTATAGGTAGACAGTAGATATGTGGGGCATGGTCTCAGCTCTGTGTTGTACTGGTTCTAGTGGGTTGTCAGCTCAGGCTATGACACAACTTGATGTCACTGATGTGCATAGGTGTCATGTGTACACTGTGGGAAGGTATATTACTGTGATTGGGGTAATAAAGAGCTGAATGGCCAATAGCTAGGTAGGAAGTGATTAGATAGAACGTACAGAGGCAGAGAGGACTTTGGGAAGAAGAAAGGAAGAGTCACCAGCTAGACACAGAGAGGAAAAGACTGGAGGTGCAGAATGGAAGAGAGGTAACGTCATGTGGCAGAACATAGACGAAAAAACATGGGTTAATTTAAGTTGTAAGAGCCAGTTGATGGATAGATATACCAGACTGAACTGACCCACCATGGGACTCTTTGCTCTCCTTGGGGTGGATGGGGGATGGAGTGGGGAGGCTGAGGGAGGACTGGGAGGAGGGAAGGAAGGGGGAGAAGTGGTAGGTATGGAAAAAACCTTTTTAAATAAAAAAAAAAATGGAAAAAAGAGCTAGTTGAGACAAGCCTAAGCTAAAGGCTAGGTTTTCAAAGTTAATAGTAAGTCTCTGGTTTATTATTTGGAAGCTGGCTGGTGGGAGAAAAAAATGACTCACTGCATTTGGTGTTCAGCATGTGGAGCATACACAGAGTTTACTGCTCACAGCACACAGAGGCCTGGCTTGTCTGAGAGGCCCTGCTATGAGCAGTCGATGTACTACGGTGCAATAGGAGACTAGATAGAACATCTGCTGCAGCATGGGGCTACAGCACCCTCCCAAAGCTGGGGCAGTTAGGTGGACCTGAAGAGGCTGGATCCAGCCATCAAATGCCAAAAGCAAAAGCCACAGAGTAGAGAGCCAAGCGGAACATTTTCAGATTTGTCTCACATACATGGTCAGAGAACACTGTAGGTTCTTAGTAAAGTCAGGTCCAGACCAAAACAAAACAGAACAAATCAAATCCATAGAAAACAAAAATTTTAAAAAATCCCTTTAAACAGATACAATATGCTGTGGTAAGGTCTTTCCTTGGCAGCTCCAATTTATTTCAAAAAAGGATGCTGGGAATTAAAGAATCTCCATGTGGAGTTTGCTTCCAGTGTGGCAAAGCTAGCCATTTTTGGGCAAGAAACTGACTGTTGACAATGGCTCTTACAACTGGACAAGCAAGGATACAAAAGAAAGTGACTGTCGAACTTTGCCAGGACAAGACAAAACAGTCCTTCAAAATTCTTGCTTCATAGAAAAGTCTGTCAGATATTCTAAGCCTGTAGGCTGAAGATGGAGGCCCCAGTGTTGCAGAGGAAACTTGGTGTGACTGTCCAGACAGCCAGATGTCTCTGTGTTTTTGTTGTTTTGGACATTATTTACTGTGCACTGTGCACTTCCTGCTCACCTACGTAATATATCCTTCTCAGGTCTCTGATAGAGTTGAAGAAGAGATAGTTATAGTTACAGTTTTCTTTGTTACCAAATTCAGAAAAAAACCTTACATAAGAGATATGAAGTTTACAAGGTTTAGAGACATAAAAATTATGTTGTTTATCTAAAATGTTTTAAGGTCAAAAAGATATTTTTAGAATGGTAATATGAGTTAGGATAGAAAATAAATTAGGTCAAAACTTTGAATTCAATGAGATAGGATAGATAATACAGTACTTTCTCCCAATTTGTCAAGTACAAATGGACTGGACATTGTGAATGTAATTCTTACCTGATAATTGTTTTTATTGTATATAGTTTTACTGTGTTAGAGTTAAAAACCCTTCCTTTTCATTTAAACAAAAGTGGGGAAATGTTGTGGAATACCTGTACACTGTGTGAAGATGTATGACTGGTGCAATAAAGAGCTGAATGGCCAATATCTAAGCAAGAAATTAGGTGGAACTTCCTGAGACAGAAAGGACTCTGGGAAGAAGAAAGGCAGAGTTGCCAGCTAGATTGGGAGAGAAGACATGAAGTGTAAGATGTAAAAGAGGTAATGCCATGTGGGAGAACCCAGACTTAAAAGTACGGGTTAATTTAAGTTATGAGAGCTAGTTGAGACAAGCCTAAGCTAAAGGCTAAGTTTTCATAACTAATAATAAGTCTCTGGGTCATTATTTGGGAGCTAGATGGTGGAAGAGAAAAAGACTCACTACATATAGGAGTGATATAGGAGGCCAGGCCTGGTCCATAGTAAATGAAGTCTGTCCAGAACCAGACAGAATTCTCATTTTCAAACAAGGGCAGAATGAGGCATTAAGCCCTGTCTGGACTACAGCTGGAGTCTTATGAGAACAGACTGCTCTTATGTGTAGCCCTCTGCCTCTCTATGAAGACTACTTCATAAGAATTTATTATTATTATTGTTATTATTATTATTATTATATCACTATTCCAGTTTGCTTCCTATTGCTGTGATAAAAAACCTTTGGAGGGCCCAGAAAGATAGACATGGTATGTACTCACTCATAAGAGGATTTTAGACATAAAGCTAAGTATACCCAGGCCGGAAACCACAACTTCTGAACAGTTTGGTAACAGAAAGAACTTAACAGAGACATCCAGGGATCCCCTGGAAAGGGGAAATAGAGAAGATCTCCTGAGTACATTGGGATCAAAACGGGGAGTGAGCAAGGAGAGAAAGGGGCAAATCATGGGAGGAGAAACAGAGAGGGAGAAAAAGAAATGGAGATCTTGATAAGAGGAGCTACTGTGGGGTTAGAGAGAAACCTCGTGCTAAGGAAACCTCCAAGAACCCACAAAATGTCCCTGGCTAGGACTCCAGGCAATAGTAGAGAGGGAGCCTAAACAGGACATCCCCTATAATCAAATGAATGACCACCCTAATTGTCAGTACAGAACCTACATTCAGCAATGAATAGAGGCAGAAGCAGAGATCCATAGCTAAACACCAGGCAGAGCTCCTGACCCAGCTAAGAGAGAAAGAGGAGAGAGTATGTGAGCAAAGGGATCAGGATCATGAGGAGGAGACCCACAGACACAGCTGACTGGAGCTATGTGGAGCTCACTGAATCAGAAGCAACCACTGAGGACCCTTCAGGGAAAGGATCTAAATCCTCCAAAGGTAGATGACTGTGAAATGTTGTGGGCAGTTTGTGGAGCCTCTTGCAGTAGGGTCAGACTATGTTCCTATGCATGAACTGACATCTCAGAGCCCATTCCCTGCAGAGGAACACCTAACCCAGCCTTGATGCAGGGATGGGGGACTTGGACCTACCTCACCTGGATATGCCAGACTGAACTGACCCACCTTGGGACTCCTTGCTTTTCTTGGAAAATGGATGGGGGATGTGGTAGGGGGAAGCTGAGGGAGGACTGGGAGGGACTGGGAGGAGGGAAGGAACAGGGAGAAGGGGTATAGATAGGAAAAAAACCTTAAAGTGAAATTTAATAAATAAAAAAATAAAAATAAGGAAACCCGTGTCTGTCACTGTTCTATTGCTGTGAAGAGACACCATGACCATGGCAGCTGTTATAAAAAAAGCATTGAACTGGGGGCTTGTTTGCAGTTTTAGAGGTGGGTAGTCCAAGATCATCATGGTGAGAGGCAGACAGGCAAGATTCTGGAGCAGAAGCTGAGGGCTTTACATCCTGATCCACCGTGGACCTGGCTGAGAGCTTTACATCCTGGTCCATCGTGGACCTGGTGTAGGGCGCATGCTCCTGAGAACTAGAGAGTTTTTAGGGTGGTTTACGTTGGTTTGGGCTTAGCCCTGATGCCCGTTCCAGATGTGGACGGGTATCTAGGGACAGATGGTGTAGCTTAGGACATTGTCCGCAGTGTCTACCCTAAGAGCTGACGAGTTGTTTAGCTGTAGCTCTGTTGTCCCTCAGGACCACTCAGCTGGGTGACGGCCCAGATTTAACATGTTCCCTCCTCCTCTGGGCCTCAATAATAAAAATGAGTCAGCAGAAAATATCTGTTCATTCTCACCTCTAAAATGAGGGCTTGAGATTCAAGCCGCTTAGCCTTTCTGCCTTACCTAGATACAACCAAGAGTATCTGTTTTTGCACAAAGAAATGGCCTAATTTTCCCTTAGATTACTCAAAATAGCAGCCTAACAATACACCAACTTCGATATTTTATGGGAGCTAACTTTTGCAAGTTCACAGGTGGATAGAAAGGGTTTTTCCTATCTCTTTTAATATCTCAGTTCTAAACCTTCTCTTCCAGCTCTGTTCTTAAGAGTTTTCCTATTTCTTTTCATATCTCAACTCTAAACTTTCCCTTCTGGCTCTCTGTTCTTCTGTTTCTAGCCACACAATCAGATCCTCTCTGGAACCTCCACATTTCAAATCTCAATGCTCATCTGCAACATTTCCTATCCTTTCTGAGAACTCCAAACCTGGCAGCTACATTTACCCCACCAGTCAATCGTTCTCACACTCTAAAGATGCTGATCCAGTTCTCCCTCTGTGAAAAGCGGCTGCCATAGATAAGATAATAAAAGTTTACACCCTGTTTCCTCTGTCAAAACTTTCTCAGGTAAAAAATTAGGCTATAGAGTGAAGGCGAGTTTGGGAACAGGCCAAAACTCATGCAGATAAAGTTCATCAGGTTTTTAAATGTCTCACAAATGCTCTCTCAGAGTTTATTAGATCCCTAAGAGCAGTGAGAAAAAGCAACTTCTCATGAGCTGTTTTTCTTACCCTGACATCAAAGCTCACCTTAGACCTTGAGAGGGGACCACAGGCAGACTCCACAGGCAGAAGTCCTAGTGCTGGCTTTAAGGTGTATCACAGGAAAGATTAAAAAATACGCCAAAAGATACCTCCTACTGGCAAAAGCTGTCTGACCAGCTCCTTCACCTCCTCCTGTGGCCAGTCTGGCTACTGTCTTGCTCTTGTCTAGCCTCACAGAGGCAAGTTCAGGCCTTGTCCAGGGCACCATCAAGGGAATGCTGGTTTAAGCGAGTGTCCCTGAGCCCCACGTGGCAAGGAGACATTATACAGAGATCACTCCCAGCTGATCTCTTAAGGCCTGGCTGTGGGCAATTAGTGCTGCCAAGGTTTCCCTAACCTGACCACCCTCATCGCAAAGAGGGAGCCTTGGGTAGCCATAATGGTATCAGGATGGTCCATCTCCTCGTGGACACTGGGAGCCACATACTCGGTCCTGCAGGAGCTTTGGGGTCTCACCTTTCTTTCTTTCTAGCCTCTCCATTGTCAGGGTAAGAAGCAAACAATTCCGGCTTCATCAGACACTGCCACCACCTAATTATGTTTTCAGAGATGTCCCTATCACTCGCTCATTTTTGTCATGCCAACCTGCCCTGTACCCCTAATAGAAAGAGATCTTTTAACTCTTAGTCACATTTGACTGTATCCAGACTCCACCAGCTGCTCTAGCCGCCTCCCTGCTCATCTTGCTATCTGCTTCAACCTGTCAGCTCCAGTCTTCCAACCTCCCAGGTGGACCACCAAGTGTAGAACATCCACTAGACACATTTCTCTAAAATCCCCGGGTCTGAGTTTTCCATTCCAGCCTGCTTCTCAGACCTGAAGTGGAGATGGTGACCAGCAAAGGCTGTGAGGTATTTTGGCTTGCCCCTCCCCCACTTAACTCTCCAGCTGTTGCTTCTAGAAAATGAAAAAAAACCCAAGAGCCATTTTCAGAGTCAATATGAGTAAAACAGACCATTTCCCCCACCCCACCCCCCAGGACCAAAAGAAAGGAACCAGAAGCCATTTTACCCTTTACAAAGGGTAAACAAAAACCAGGAGACATTTTAACCTCTTTCCATCCCCAGACCTAGCAGAATACACTCACTATATTATTACTTCCCAAGATTTTCTTACTAACTCATAGTTTTTTTTTTCAAGCTCCAGAAAATCAAAATTTATCATTCCACGGCTTAGGCTCATCCAGACTACAGAATATGAGCTGCAAAATCCAACAGACTAACCTCCAAAAGATACAGTTCCCTGAAAAGACAAACTTCACCCTTAAGACAGCTTGAAGCAGCCTTGAGATCCTTCGGCTAGGTCATTTTCCCTTGCTCCCCCATACATAAACCTCCCCTCTTTTTAATATAATAAACAGAAGTGAGATGTAAGGGTTCCTGGCACTCCACGGGGTAAAGCCAATGTGGCTCCCACAGAATGCACCTCGTACAGAGGCACGCCCCTGGGCATGACTGCATAAACCCATGCCCACCTCTGTCATCTCTTAAAAGGAGGCACTATGTTACAGTCTCTCTCCTCCTCTCCTGCTTCTCTGCTCCTGTACCTGCCCCTAAATAAATTCTCGTGTGTCCTTGGTAGTGTGTGTGTGTGTGTGTGTGTGTGTGTGTGTGTGTGTGTGTCTTCTCATGCACAAAACCAACACTAACAAGGCCACACCTCCAAATCCTTCCCAAACAATTTCATCAACCAGAGACTAAGCATGAAAATATACAAGCTTATGGGGACTATTCTTACTGAAACCACCATAGTCCATCATAGGGAAGCCATAGCAGGATCTCAGAGCCAGGAACCCAGAGGCAGGAAAACACATGCAGGAACTGGAACATGGAAGGTTATGGAAGAGTGCTGTTTACTGGCTCAACCTGCCTTTTAACACAACTCACACACTTGTCCAGGGAGGATCACCAGCCACAACGGGCTGGACCCTCTCATATCAGTCATTAATCAAGAAAATGACCCACAGATTTGTCTACCAATCTGATAGCAGCAATTTCTAATTGGCATTATCTTGTCACAGATGACTCCAGCTTATGTTAAGTTAATAAAAATATCAGGCAGCAGTGTATTATGGAGAAATCTGGTCCTGGGGTTGCTTCTAGTACAAAAACACTCATAACACAGTGTGAACAGGCTTCTGACAAAGTCAAACATCCGTGAATCTGGAAGTAAAGCAGGAAGACGCAGACTCAGAGAAAATGAGATTTTCTGAGAGTTTAACCAGTACATCATGTTGGAATGAGTATCTATCCTTTAGTGTCCAGAGCTGTCATACACTAAAGCACCTGAGCTTTTAGGAAACCTTGATCTCACTCAGTGAGGTCACAGACACTGAGTAGTGGCCAGTCAGTGTAGGAGACAACTTGAGAGTAGGAAACAGCTGTTGTAAGGGAACCCAATTAGCTCAGAGAAGCAGAAATGTTTCATGACTCTAACAGAAAAATTTAACAAAGACACAACAGCAATAAAAATGTGGAACAGAAATCCTTGGGCTGAAAAATGCTTTCAGTGAATTTAAGAATGCCACCGAAAGTATATGAGGTACGAGAACCCAGACCTGGTTGAAATGTAGTGAAGACTTTGAAAATACACAATTGAGGGGAAAACTGGAAAGAGGGGAGGAAAGCTTCTGGAAATGTGGGTGCACTATCACAGGAGCAAATAGTGAAGTTATTGGGGCTCAGGACTGACTGGAGAATGCCCACGGGTTAGAAAGCATTTCCAATGAAATGATACAAAAAACACAGAAGGCTACAAATATCTAGGTAAAGGATGGTCAAAGATCAGACTCCAGATTTATTATAGTTAAGTCTGTCCTAAGACATCTTATAATCAAGTTCTCATGAGTAAAAGATACAGAGAAAGGTTTCAACAGGAAAGAAACAGCATTTGGGCAACTCAATTCACATGACCACACTCTTCAGGAGAAATTTCATGGGCCGGGAGAGAGAGAGCCACCAGATCTTCTTCCAGTACAAAGAACTACAAATATTAGTCAAGAGCACTTTATTCATAAAAACAATTTCTTAGAAATGAAAGAGAGATAGATTTTCCCAGAAAAATGTAAGCTTGGAGAGTGTGCCTCCATTCGGCCTGCCCCACTAGCAATGCTAACAGATCTTGAACTAAAAAGAGGAGTCATTGATGAGGAAGGAGACAGCATGAGAAGGCATGTAGAGTATAAACATCCACTGAGAAAAACTGCAACAGGAGAGAAATGTTATTAGAAAACCAGGTTCCATAAAGTTGATTATAAGACCTTTACTGTCAATAATTACCTTAAACATAAATTGGATCAAATTCTTCTACTTAAAGACATAGAATGACTGAGTGGATAAACAATAATACCTAACTGTATGTTACAAAAACTTACCAGATTTTCAAATATATACATAACACAAATGTAAAGAAAGTATAAGTATTCATTTAGTATCAATAAAACAGGATTTATATCTAAAGAGTAAAAATGTGTAAAAGAGGTTGTTATATAATAACAAACTTACCAATTTAGCAATTATAAATATATGTGAAGCCAGTATTTTAGAAACTAGATATATAAAGCAAAGTAATAATATCCTCAAAGAGATAGATGCACTCCACTCCTGGAACAGCTGAGGATCTTGACACATACTTTTAGCAATAATAGATTATCCAAACAGAAAGGCCACAAAGCAGCAGGACATAAAATAAACCCAACACATCTACAGAACATTGGATTCAGGAGTTGTCTAATATATATTCTCCACATCTTTACAGGGAACACTCACTGGACAGGATACATTCTCTAAAGGGCACAAAACAAGCCTGACAAAACTTTAAAAAGCTGAAACTAAGTCAAGTATCTTTTCACTTAGAATGCAATTTAGCTAGAAATCAACAACAAGGAAAATATTGCGACAAAGCCACTGACTTCTGACACTCAATGTATCAAGGAAGAAATGAAAAAGAATCAGTATTTTCTTGAAAATATTCAACATACTAATGTGTATAAGATAGAGCTAAGGTAGTGCTAAAATAGAAGTTTATACAAATCAATGGCTACATAAAAAATAGATTTAAAGCAAATAAACTTCCAATAGAACAAACAGAATTCAAAAATTAGTAGAAGAAAAAAATAAAAATAATCACATAAAGCAGTGAAAAACATTATTGAGAAAAAGAGTTGCTTCTTCAGAAAGGTAAGAAAAACACCATAAAAACAAAATCAAAAATAGACACTTTTTAATTAGTGCCACTGAAAAGAGACAAACATTACTCAAATAGAAATCGAAATGCATGGGGGCTTTACCACACACTACAGAAACCTGCAAGGCTGCTAGTGGTTTCTAGAAACATCTGCACACAAATTTTATAACTAGAAGACATAGAAAATTCACAGGCACATACACCTTACCAAGAAAGAATCATGGAGTTTTTGAAAACTCTAACAGAATTGTGGATTATGAAATTGGAAACGTAACAAGGCCTTTTCCCTCCGAAGAAAGTTTAGGACAGGTAGTGTCAATCTTGAATTCTACCTAAGACCATAAGAACAGCTAATACTAATTCTCTTTGTGTTATTCTGAATAATAAAAGAGGATGAATTTCCTTCAAACAACTATATGACTACTAACACCTTCATGCTAAAGCAAGGTTAAGAATACAGCATAAATAGAAAATTATAGGTCAGTGTACTTGCCAGAACTTGACGTTAAAATCGCCAACAAAACACCAGAAAATCAAATCTAATAGCACATTAACAAATTCTTCACCTAATAAGATTCACCACAGGAATTCGCTGGTGGTTCATTAGATTCAAATCAATAAATGTGCTACATCATATCAATAAAACAAATTTGTCCAATTGTTCAGAACAAAAAATTTACAGTTGGCTTGTCTGAATTAAAATCCACTAGGCTGATGTGTTTCTCTATTTCTAAATGCTTAGTATTTTATATGTTTGTCTGTTTGTATGTATGTACATCATGTGTGTTCAGTGGCCTTGGGTCAGAACTGAAGGCATCTCTAACTGTCCCAAGCATGACAAATATGGCCCAGGCAGGTCTCACCCTTCTTCCTTGCCTTTGGCCACGTTCTTATGCCTGACTAAAACTCCAGCTATCAAAACAACAAGGCACAACAGCAAAATTCATATTTCAGTTACATAGGCTAACAGGTCCAATCAGGACTCACCAGCTCATCCTAACACAGACTTCCCCCTTTTCTGTATAAAATCCTACTCCTGGGAAAACACCTACCCTCTGCCTTTGCCAGAGTCAGAGGCAGGACTATATTCCTCCTTCTTCACATTTGTCCCTCTGGGGTAACAAATCTCCTTTGTGCTGAGAATTTGGTGTCTGGGTGTGTTTTATGCCCACCCTGAGGCTCTCTTACCAGAGGAGAGTGTGGGAATCTCCTGAGGCTGGAGTTACAGGCAGTTGTGAGCCACCATGTGGGTGCTGGGAATAAAACCCAGATCCTCTGTAAGAGTGCTGCTGAGCCATCCCTCCAACCCCAGACCTATGTCAGATGTCTGTCTTTACCTACAGTGGACTAAAGAGGAGGGAACCATCTTACCTGCTGAACTATGTGCGATTCACTTATGGAACTCCAGGTTATAGCTTTCATGAATCACCCAGACTAGGGTGGGCTTTTCAGTGGTGTAACTGCCTTCAACCCTTCACCACAGTCCTGTGACACCTTCCTGGTAAGGAACCCTTCACCCACACCTCACCTGTACTCTCTGAGCAACCCTAGCAAACCCACTTCCCAGAAAACCTACTTTGCTAATTGGACTTTAGTAGAATTTTCTCCTTGGTTCACTGCAGTGCCCTCTCTGAGGTGAGTAGATGTCTGTTCACATTTCCCCAGGAAATGTCTCACACAACAGGTGCTTCCCTTCAGCATGAGCTATTAGAAGGGGAAGAGGGATTTCAATGAGAGTTTCCCAGAAAGATAGCCTAAGTGAGGCAAGGGGTAACTGGGCAGAGGCAGTTGGTTTGATAGTCGTGGAGAAGGTCTCTGTCTTAGTTTGGATTTCCATTGCTGTGAAGAGATACCATGTCCACCATGTCCAATTCTAATAAAGGTGAGCATTTAATTGGAGCTGGCTTACATTTTCAGAGGTTTAGTCATCATGTGAGACCTGGAAATGTGCAGGCAGACATGGTGCTGGAGAAGGAGCTGAGAGTTCTATATCTCTATCTGAAGGCAATAGGAAGTAAACTATCTACCACACTGGGTGTAACTTGAACATATGAAACCTCAAAATCCACCTCTACAGTGACACATTTACTCCAACAAGACCACACCTCCTCTAACAGGACCACACCTCCTAATAGTGCCACTCCCTGTGGATCAAGCATTTAAACACATGAGGCAATGGAGGCCATACCTATCAACATGTGGTAGCAACCAAAGATCAGTGTGTGTGTGTGTATGTGTGTATGTGTGTGTGTATGTATGTCTGTGCATATGTGTGTATATGTATGAATGTATGTGTGTGTATGTGTGTGTGTGTGTGTGTGTGTGTGTGTGTATGTGTGTGTAACCTCAGTCTTGAGGGGGAAATCTGAATGTTGAGCTCTGGTTTCCATAGCATGAAGTTATCATATCTCTGCCCTGTCTTCCACCTCAATTTTTACATATTTTTCCATACTAATAATCTCACCTCACATGTATATATCTTTGAGATTTGTTTTTTATTTTAATTGTGTATCTCTCTGTGTGGGGATATGCACATGAGTACAGATGATTGTGGGGTCCAGAGAGTCAGATACTGTGAAGCTGGAGTTACTGGCAGCTGTGAACCACCTGATGTGGGCTATGAAAACCCAATTCAGGTTCCCTGGAAGAGCAGAAGATGCTCTCAGTGGCTGAGCCATCTCTCCAGGTCCTTCTCCCGTTTTAAAAGGTTACACGAGTCTCTTACCTATCATAGAAGAGAGTTCATTCTAAGGGGCATTCAGGGGAATGTGGATATACTGTGAGACTTATGCTGTAAGAAAATAGTTAACATCTGTTCAGTATGAACAAGCTGATGTGAAGTCAGAATTGACCTTCCTTTATATGAGTGAATTCACAGACACTCAGGCGTTGCAGAGTAGGTACTGATTTTTTTCATGTGCCTGTTTTTGCTTTATAGCTCTAACTTGGCCCATGCTATGTAGCTCAGGCTAGCCTTGAACTCATGGCAATACTCCTGCTTCAGTCTCTCCAGTGCTGGGATAAGAGGTGTAAGCCACTGTAATGATTATTCTTGGTTATCCACTTCACTGAGATAACTAGAGAGCAAATGTGCATAACCTGTAAAGGTTATACAAAGTGGGAAGACCCGCCCTAAATTTGGGCAGCAGCTTCCAGTGGCCGCTGGATAGAGGTTGAGGACCAAAAGTCTTGCTTTTTGCCTCATTTCTTCAGCATTTCCCTGGCAAGGTCCTTTATTCTGTTGCTGCCTCGACCACTGTCCTACATTTCTCAGCTGATAGCTGAGCTTCTTAGCTTCTTCTGGCTTCTAACCTGGCCTGAAGATCAGTGGCTCCCTGGGAATCCTCCCGGCCTTCAGCATCGCTGAGCTCTCCTGCTTTGTGGAATGCATAGCCACTGGGCTCTCAACCTCACTGGTATGGGGACACCCATGGTGGGACCCATGTAAGGCAATTACCTTCAACTGTACCCCTGTTCTATTGTCTCTGTTCCTCTAGAGAGCCCTGGAGGACACAGCCACATGCTCAGCTTGAATCTTTTTCTATGAGAGCCGAGTACCCATGGGAGCAACATTTTGATTAATCTCTATAGGTGAAGAAGAAATTAACTGAGACCTTAAAGACATAGACTGAAGAGGCAAGCTAACTTCAGGGGCAGTCCATCCATTTTTCTACAGGTGGGAGGATGGGCGTTGGAGCTTGGGAGGTCCATTTGTGACATCTGTCACTTTGTGGCTCCATCACCATTTGGCTTTAGGCAAGTCCCTAACCAATTTCCATCCTTCACTCCTGAAGTCAAGACTGGGTATTTACCCAAACCAGTGCTATGATTATCAAGTACAATCCTATGGCAGTTTCTTGTGGTGGTGCTTGGCAAGGCTCCCTGTGCACAGAAGTCATTCTTTTATGTTTAATACAACCAGACATAACTGACTTCCCAGAATGCTAATTGGCCTGAAATAGCAGTTGCATGTAAAGAAGACAGCCAGGTTTGTGTTCTCCCTTGTCTGTAGGCAGATTACCAGAGCACTAGACCAGCTGCAGGGATGTACCAGGACCTAGATAGGAATCTTAGCTCAGCCACAGCCTCCCCAGGAAAGCAATATCGCCTTGCCTGGAACAATCTTTTACAATTAGAGCAGTCTAAGGCCTCTGCCAAGGCTGGAGCCCAGGGAGACTTGATAATCTTTGTGTTATCTATGACCCAGAATGGGTGGTTCACATGAGCAGGTCCTCTTTCTGTCATTTGGTCCAGGGATATCGGTTGAATCTCGTGAAGTCTCAAGGTGGTCTTAGGGAATCCACCTGCAGCTCTTTAAAGAACTCTGTCCAAGATTGATGAGCATTCCACAAATGGTTGGTTTTCAGCTCCCTGCTGCTAAATCATTACAGTCCCATCATCAGAGCTAGGTCTCAAAGAGGGCACACTTCTGTCACAAGTCCAGCTCTGGGGACTAATATTTCTGGTTTTAGGTCAGTCTGTGACAAACCCCCACAAGCCGCTAGCAGAATGCAGTGGTGACCAGGCATTCCAGGAGTCATCACAGTGGCCAGCATTCAAGTTCGTGAGTCTCCAAGCACACAAGAAAACAATCCTGAATTACACATGTTCTTATAATTTAGGGAAGGCCTTTAAAAAACATTGGAACAAACAGTGTCCCAAATTGGTTCCGTAATTAAGGTATGCAGGTCTCAGCTTAGAAGATCCCTCACATCGGCTTTAAGGGCCTCCGTAAGTGAGCAGATAATTGCGAACAGGAGCTGCAGGGGCCGTTAGAACAGCTTAATCTACAGAAAGCTTCAGATATTAGGGACTTCTGGGATGCTGCTTCTGCAGTAATGTCTTGTCTTCAGATATTACCCCATATGTGTGCTTTTCCACATTATATTATATATATATATACATATATATATATATTTTAAAGCTGGGGAGCTCCCATTTGGGTACGATTTTGTAACAGGATGAATAGGTACCCAAAAGATACTTTGATAGTAATGAAAGGTAAAAACATAATGAGAAAACTGTTTAAGATTTCCAGGGTACAATTCTCATGACCTGCTAAACTGTGCATGGTGGAGAGGCAACAGCCTGATGGCCCCAGAGAGAGGCTGTTATGGTTTGTTTAGCCTCAGCCATGGGGCAGACACTGTTTTAATACTCTTATCTTTTACTCTCCAGTCGGGACAGTAGCAGGTTCAACATCCAAAATAAACCTGGGAGTTTCATCTTCCCGAAGGATTTTGGTGGAGAACAGATTAAAATAAGACTGTAGCTCCGAGAAATGTAGTAAGGGCAGACCTTTTAGCCTTTTAGCCTTTTAGCCTTTTAGTCAGTCATGCACAGCCTACGAGATGAAGGCATCTCATCCTGACTTTTAATTCTCTCAATAAATAATAATTTGGGGACTTAGGAGATGGCTCAGTTGGTAAAATGTTTGTCTTATGAGCACGAGGTTCTGAGTTTGGGTCCCCAGAACAGATGTATAAAGCAGGGCACACATGTCTGTAACCCCAGTGGCGGGGGATGGGGGGATGGGGGGATGGAGGGCAGGGATGTGGACGGAGGGGCCCTTGAAGTTTACTGTCCAGGCAGCCTAGAGGAGATAGTGGGCCCCAGTTTAAAAAAATAAGGCATCTGGGACAACCAGATGGCTTGTTGAGTTTAGCATAACAATGGGAATTTGATCCTTGGAAGGCACAGAAATATGGAAGGAGGGGATTCCCATAATCACATGCACACATAATAACAATATTAAATAAAATGTTTAACTGAGAAAGACACTTGGCATTGACCTCTGGCCTCCACATATTTGTTCATACACATGCATATATGTGTGTCTGCACATAGCTACACAAGTACATACACAATGCTTGATCTCTCTCTCTTAGTCTCTGTCTCTCTGTATCTGTCTTTGTCTGTCTGACTCTGTTTCTCTGTTTCTCTCTCCTGTCACATGTATACATAGTAATTCTCAAATAACTGACAGGTAAAACCAAGATGTCATGAGTAGTGACAGAATTAGTGGGGAGAGAATCCAAGCTCCTTCCTACCACTTTAAGTAGCAAAGGGAGAGAGCATAACAGTTGCTGTTTGTTAGTGTCGGCCCATGTCCACCCTGCCCATGTCCACCCTGCTCATGTCCACCCTGCCCATGTCCACCCTGCCCATGTCCACCCTGCCCATGTCCACACTGCCCATGACCACCCCTGCCCATGTCCACCCTGCCCATGTCCACCCTGCCCATGTCCACCCCTGCCCATGTCCACCCCTGCCCATTTTCACCCCTTCCCATTTTCACCCCTGCCCGTGTTCACTCCTGCCCGTGTCCACCCCTGCCCATGTTCACCACACCCATGTCCAAGTCTACCCATACCCCTGTCACCCCTGCCCATGTTCAAGTCCACCCTTGCCCCTGGGGTTCAAGTTCATGCTGCCTGTGTTCAACTTCATTCTTCCCCAGTAGACTTTATGGATTTATAGCCTCTTTCTTAGCAGACCACATATAAAGACTTGGCTTCAAAACCCTTCTTCTTGCGTGTAGTGATATTTACACAACCCTTGCTTTTTAACACACTGTGAGAAGAGCTTAGTAAAACAAAGGACATCATAATTTATTGTTTTGAGATTATTGATTCAATAAATTAGCAATAATTTCCACAGAGGGTAGGAACCCTGGTGCCATAAAAGTTTATTTATTCCTAGTTTAACTAGCATTGATTAGCTATTCAGATTGCCCCAGCGAGCTGCAATCAGGCTTTATAGGTGAATTGCTCCCCACTGCCCAGGAGACAGTAAAATAAACATCAGCCAGAAGTGACAATGGTTCCTTTAAAATACAGAAACAGCTCTTTCCCCCTCCAAAAGAGCAGGGATAGTTCAGATAATGCCTTCAGTTCTTGCTGTGTATACATTGGACCCTGCTCCTTAAAAACACTCCAAGGACAAAAGTTTCAAGAGAGTCCTGCAGTTGTTAGTGGTCAGAATTCAAGAGCAGGCATTACTTCACGGGGGCTAAACAAACACATTTTGGGGGCCTTGGCTTTAAAGTGTTCTTCTCTGTTGCATTTCAGAGCAAGCTGAGTTCAGTTATTTGGTTTCTTCTCTCTCTCTCTCTCTCTCTCTCTCTCTCTCTCTCTCTCTCTCTCTCTCGCTTTTTCTCTCTTTCTGCATGTTTCAGAACTTTTGTGACTACAATGGAGGATGAATTCTCAAGAAGAATGGATTGTAAGACTGTTCATAACAGGGATAAATAGATATTGCTTTTGTGTTCACAGCCACAGGGCTGATCAGTTGGAAAGAACCGTTGGAAGGCGAACAAGGGACATGGTAGACACCCTTGCAGTGCTGAGTAATCCCACTTGGTGGGGGATCTCTTTCACATGGACACCACAGGCTTCTTTCCTCTCTGAGACATCCTAGTAGCATGCTTGTTTATTTATTTTCTTAGGTTAAATACTGTGTTTTAAGGATTTCTTTCTCTTTTCTGCCACCAGGAATTCCTCACGTTGGACTGTGATTTAGAACTGGGCATTTGTGGTAATTGTTGAGATGAAATGAAATAAAAGACAACGAAGCACGAGGTAAGCAAAGGGCTTTAAAGGGTGGCTGGCGTTAAACTGTCTCAGAATGCAACTCAGGAATTTAAAGTTGTCAGATTAACTGCTGTATTTACTGGTCTGTTTGATTAGGTGAGCGTAATTTATATTCCCTCTTGGAGACCTAAATAGCAACCATTTCCTACCAAAACAGTTCTGAGAACAAAGGCCCTATTCACAGGCCAGTGGGCATTGCTCTTTGAGCCTTTGCATTCAAAGCACCATGGTTACCAAGCACCTTCTTCTAAAAGGTGCAGCTCTCTCTCTTTTTTAAAAAGTGTACATGGAACAGGCATACACAAAATCTCACCACGCACCAAACGTATTCCATCCACATCACAGGCAGTACAGTTTTGCTTAGATTTTTGGTACTTCCACCTTCTTTCCAGGGTTGTCTTGAAAAATGACAGTGGTCATTTCTGAAGGGTGTCAGACAAGGAAAAAGCACTGTTGGTAGACTGTCTGGTCTCATTACTGTGACTCTTTTTAACATCATCAGATTAAATGCCTGTGTTTTGAATCAAAGAACATTGCTTTGAGAGTCTTCATACAGGATCTCATATAAGGCCTCCACTGGGACAGGAACTTCAGGATGTTCCACCTCTCACTTGTTACTATCATAGTTTAAAAATTAATCAATTAATAATTAACCACAGGGGGTGTGCACTCATGTTTGTGTGTATGCAGAGGCCAGAGGACGACTCCAGGCGTTACTGCTATCCCATAGTCAGGCGTTATACTATCCATTTTATGTTTTTTTGGAGACAGGGTTTCTCACTGGCCCAGAGCTTTCCAAGTAAGCTAGGCTGGCCACCCAGTGAGTACCAGAAATCCATCTGCTGGTGCTGTTACAAATGTGTGCCACCTTGCCTGGCTTTTAAAAATGTGGGTTCTGGATAACTTTTGTGTCAGTTTGACAGGATCTGAAGTGATTTGAGGAGAGTAAACCTCAGCTGAAAAAAGGCCTCCATAAAATCAGGTTGGAGAAAAGCCTGGAGGGCATTTTCTGTGTGCCTGAGGTAGGAGAGCCCAGCCCATTGAGTGCTGCCCTAGCCTGGTGGTCCTGAGTTCTCAAAGAAAGCAGACTGAGTAAGTCATGGAGAACAAGCCAGTGAGCAGTACCCTCCATGGCCTCTTCCATCAGATCCTACATTTAGGTTCCTGCTCTGTTTGAGTTCCTGTCCTGACTTCCTTCAATGCTGAACAGTGATGTGGAAGCATAAGCTAAATAAACCCTTCCCTCCCTAGCTTACTTTGGGCAACCCTAACTAAGAAAAATCCTAGGTCCTCATTCTTGCAAGCATGTTATACTTTTGAGGTTGGATGCTGTCTTGACCTTGATGGCTTCAGTGATCACATGGAGGAGGACAGCTTTTTGGGGAAGCTGACCTCTTAAGACAGGGGCTGGGGCGGGAATTCCAGCTACATTGATTATATGAACAAAACCCTCCTCATTCCTCCCTCTGCAGAAAGCTCCAGTCCGTTTAATATAGGTTTTGGCCGAAATAAGACAAAGAGGAAAGAGGTACTCGCATCTTCAGTGCTGCTCCTGAACCAGGCTAAATGTTTGCTCTCTCCAGGAATCCTGGGACTGTGGGCTTTGAAGGTACCCTAGGGGCAGGATGTCAGCTAAAAGCTGCCCAATGACTGACAAGTCAACTCTGCAGTGATATTTTGTGTGTACCCTAACAAATAAAATTTGCCTGAAGATCAGAGGGCAGAACCAGCCACTATTTAGCCATAGAGAATTAGGATTCATGCTACAGCTCCGCATTCAGGGTCCCTGAGCACATCTCTGATTACACACCTTTCCCCACCTTTCCTCAGTTTACCAGCTGTTCTATTTGAATTTACCAGAAATTCACTCAGAAGTTCGCTTCTCTGGGAAACTGAGCATGCCATTTGTCCACATCCCACCCTGCCAGCCACATACCAATTATAATATAGGAGTTTTCAAAGACTGAATATGTGATGGCTTCAGCACGTGAGTAGCTAGAGAACCTTTATCTTGAGAGTTTAAACCCAAGAACATCCCCCAAGGTTTGTGGGTACTGTGAAAAGTTATACAGTGAAATTTTCCAAAATAGGTAAGTACTGTCCGGCCTCCCCCTTCTGCTGCTCCCGTCTGAGTGACCCCAGAAGGAGATATTTGCACCAGGCATGCACTCCTACAGTTGCACATGCCAGAAAAGCTGACCATTCCACTTCTGATCCTCAAACTGATGGTGACCTCTAGTCTGCTGACTGGCAGGATAGTTGGGAACTTTCCAGGCCTCCAAGCTAGCTTTGCTTTGTTTTAATTTTTGGAGGCAAGATCTCCACTGGCCTTCAAAGCCACAGTACTCTGGCGTTGGCCTCTGGGTTTTAGTCCCAGCATGTACCTCCATCTCTTAACCGCACACTTTCAGCCAAATTGTTGGCTTGGAAATGAGAACAGTATAAAAAGTAGCTAGGGACTGGCAAGATGGCTAGGCTGGTAAAGGTGCTTGAGGCCAAGCCTGACGATCTGAGTTCAATCCCAGGACCTACATGGAGGAGGAACTCACTCAAGTGTTGTCCCTTGATTTCCACATGCCTGATGTGGCACATGTGTGCCTCCCCACACCTGAGAGTGCTCTCTCTCTCTCTTTCACACGCACACACACACACACATGCACACGCCCGTGCACACACACACAACACAAACATACATGAACAGCCTCCCCACACCTGAACTCTCTCTCTCTCTCTCTCTCTCTCTCTCTCTCTCTCTCTCTCTCTCTCTCTCTCACACACACACACACACACACACACACACACATACAAAATAAAATGTGGCAACCACAAAATGAACTCTGGTATTTTTGAAGACTTTTTATGTTATTTGGCTTTTTGGGCATGTTTTGTCTTATTGGTCTTTTGCTTGTTTATTTTGATTTTTCTTTTTGTGGGCAGTTTTGTATGTTTGATTTTTTTTTTTGAGAGAAGGGGGAGAGAGAGAGAGAGAGAGAGAGAGAGAGAGAGAGAGAGAGAGAGAGAGAGAGAGAAGAAAGTTGGATGGGTAGGGAAATGGTGAGGATATGGGATGAATTGGGGGAGGGGAAACATGATGAAAATATATAATTTTTTTTCAATTAAAAACATTTTTAAGGAGCAAGCACACTGGGGTTTTGAACTCGGCCTTCAGATCACTAGGCTGATGTAATAACTGGCCATACGTAGTGGTGAAAAATCATGGGTGAGTTCTTATCCTTCACTTTCATAAAGTAAAATAAATCTGGTAATGATTTACAACTGAAGAAAAATAAACCCACTGTTTCTTGATTCCCTGCTTGTGACAGGAAGGCGGTTATCTGGGTCTGTAGCATCCGCCACACAATCTGATCTATGCCATCTTGACATAAAACTGAAACTCAGGTGAAGTATGGGTATTTTGATTGAACATACATAAGTTCATTACATGTGTGCAGAGTCTTCAGGAGTCAGAGAGGCTATCACAGCTTCTGAACTGAAGTTACAGGTGTTTGTGAGCCACCATATGGGTGCTGGGAATGGAACCGAGCTCCTCTGAAGAAGCCACAGTGCTCTTCACCACTGAGCTGTGTTTCCAGCCCCCAAAGCCCCAGTTAGAGGCAGATGTGTCCTCTGATCTTGGGGTGAGGGGAAGAAGAGGATGAGTTTTTCCTAAGCACTAATTAGTACTGACAACCACTGACCCCCTAACTCACCAATCTCCCTAGGATAGGAGATGCAAAGTCAAGACCTTAGAATACTGAAGAGCTTACACCTGAGAGTCCATGCCTTGCTACTACTGGAGAGAGAACGAGCAGAGCCAGGTTGGCTAGCCTGGGTAATCATCTTGCATCAGAACATCATGCAAGAGTTAATTATTCTTAGGATTTGCTTTCATACCTCTTCAGGTGTAGCAGTTAGGAGTGAGTTTACTTCAGAGTTTTCATTATAACTGGCTTTTGTTATTTGTTTATATGGAAAACATGTTTTTCCAAGTGCTGAATCCATAAGAACTTTACTCTGGTGACTTTTTGTAACTCTTATGGTATAAATTGTATGATGCTCTGAATGAAGTTGGTCATTACATGAGACTTTAGTCCACCTCATTTTTAGGTCCTGCTTTCTCAGGTCCCACTGCCTCTAGAGCAGCAAATCATCCTAAATGGGGGATGAACTTGACCAAAACACAGTATACAGGTGTATAAGATTCTCAAACAATATAGACCTTTGCAGTGGTTTCCCAAAGATGGCAGTTCAAAGCAGTGCCTGCCCCATGCTAGATGTGAATGAAAGGTTCACAGTTGAATGTCTGCATCATGTGCTCTCATGGAATTTGTAGTCTGCACCATGCCACCAGGAATTATTAGAGACATCACAAAGCAAGCAGAATCTGTGGAAATGGAAGAGAAGGTGGATGTACAACTGACAAGTCTGCAGATACTTTAGAATAAAACTCTATTGTCACAGAGGACTCTCTTGGCATGTTGGTCGCCTCTGAGTACTGTAAGATGGACTTGAACTGGGATGCTCTATACAGGGTTGCCTACAAGTGGACCCTCAGGAAAGTCTGCCAGTCTTGACACTTTATTATTAAGCCACTCATCTCATATCTAGAGTCCATAATTTCAACCTTGGTTCCTTGTGATAGATAGATGGATGATTCACATAGATAACGGTGATTTCACTCAATGAGCTCTTGATTTCATCTCTCCTGACACCAGGAGCAGAAAAACATGTCACACTTTTTTAAAGCAAACAGGTTTCTTTCCACAGTGGACAGAAGACACTATTAGGCAGAGGAAACACAATATCTGCTTTTCATAGTGAGAGATCGATGCCTGTACAAGACTTTAGCTCATACTTCCTTATGCGCCATTGCCCAGGCTGAGACACAACAGTGTTTCAATCCTGTCAATTAGGTCATACTTTCCACCCTGGATGACTTCATCCTTATGAAAATAGAATTAATAGAATTTCACATTATATCGAGGGTAGGGATTATAGGAAATTCAAAGACATATTATGCTCAGCATGCTAAATAATTGTGACACTGAGCTGGGAAAATCACACTTCTGTGGCAAGTTCTTCTTGGGTGTTATTTGATAAAAAGTTTCCCCTAGATTTCCAGGAGGGTGAAAGGGAAGTATTACCATGTGTGCTGGGATGTAAATTCCACACCCTGCTTGCCCTGAGCCTTTTCTTTTGCAAAAAAAAATTATATATGTGTGTTGAGCTAGATTAGAGGCGTGCTTTGAGTTCTGCACCCACCAGCTCTGCTTTCTGCTGTCTCCACCCGCTGGCTCTGCTTCACTGGGTGTTGGTGTAGTGTTATACTGACATACAGAGAAGCCTGACATTTGGAGAGAATGCAGTCTGAGACTTTAGGAAGTACTCTGTTCCTTCCAAAGAGTGCCCAAAGTTAATTGTGAGAGTATTCTCTAAGGTCATCTGAAAACTGAGAACTGCTTGTTTTTCTAGGAATTAGGGTTAGTTAGTTGGTTTACAGAGAAAATATGTACTAGGGACAAAGTTGTGTTCAAAAGAACCAGGAATGGAGGTTGCTATGTTAGAAGCATAGGAATCTGAAGAACTTCCTCCTGGCTGAATTTGACCTTTTACAGCTCCTCATATGCAGTGGTTTGATGTGTTCATTCCCCAAACAGAGGAACAGGCACACAGACCTGCCTGCAGAGGGGACATTACACAGAGGCCTCCTGTTGGCGAACGTGAAAGTACAGCATTTTCATTCTGTTGTGTTCTCTTTACAATCACATTTGTGGCGTTCAATGGTCGCAGTGTTGAGATTTGCACTCCTTTTAAAAAGAGCCCAGTGAGTAAGCCATCCCTCTGGGACAATTACAGCTGGAAAAATGGAGGGTCTGAGAGAGGCTGAGTGCAAATGCATTGCAGGTGAGCCAGCACAATTTAATCACATAATACATCTTATAATCGATCCCTAGGAATTCATGTTTGCTTTGACTCTGCTACCAGATAGGCAGTAAGGATGGAGAAAGGGTTAGCAGAGGTTTCTGATGCCTAGAGCTGAGTGTATATTCACTTAATCAACTAAGGAGGAGTCAACCTCTGTTCAAGTGAGTGCCGGGAAGAGTGAGGTGCATGTGGGAGATTTTAAATCTTGACACACTGATAAGATGTCAGCATTGCTTCAAAGACTGTTAAAAAGAATAAAACAATAACCTACACTGGCAATATTTCTTTGAAACCACTAATCTGTTGCTGAAATAGAGCAAACTCAGCCCACCTTTGTGAGCTTGAGTAAACACATTCTGCAGGACATGAACAGTTATGTTATAGTGCAAAGGCCTCCCTTTGTGACCTCGCAGTCCTCCGTAAGTGTTTGTGGCTATAGAATATCATTCATGGAGCAGCCACACCAAACAATTTTGGCAATCTACAAACTTGCAGCATGTGACAAAGCACAGTCCTGGGCGCAGGCATGTCACTCAGAGCCTATCTTGAGGTAAGTGGCAGATCAAGAGCTTGCTCTTCTGGGGTACCTGCTTACAGAAGGAGTTTGGAGTATCAGGGAAATAAGCATGGCATGAACAAATGAGGAAGCTCAGCAAACAGTTCTGGACCCTTGACAAAGTCAGCCTGGTCAGAGGAGCTGAGAGCAGAGGACTTGTATTGCTGCCATGCAGTTGGTGAGGGGATTGCCTCTCCATGCAGTTGGTGAGGGGATTGCCTCTCCATGCAGTTGGTGAAGGGATTGCCTCTCCATGCAGTTGGTGAAGGAATTGCCTCTCCACGCAGTTGGTCAGGCGATTGCTTCTCCATGCAGTTGGTGAGGGGATTGTATCACCATGCAGTTGGTGAGGGGATTGCCTCTCCATGCAGTTGGTGAAGGGATTGCATCTCTATGCAGTTGGTGAGGGGATTGTATCACCATGCAGTTGGTGAGGGGATTGCCTCTCCATGCAGTTGGTGAAGGGATTGCCTCTCCATGCAGTTGGTGAAGGGATTGCCTCTCCATGCAGTTGGTGAGGGGATTGTTTCACCATGCAGTTGGTGAAGGAATTGCCTCTCCATGCAGTTGGTGAGGGGATTGTTTCACCATGCAGTTGGTGAGGGGATTGCCTCTCCATGCAGTTGGTGAGGGGATTGCCTCTTCATGCAGTTGCTGAAGGGATTGCCTCTCCATGCAGTTGGTGAGGGGATTGTTTCACCTGCAGTTGCTGAAGGGATTGCCTCTCCATGCAGTTGGTGGGGGGATTGCCTCTCCATGCAGTTGCTGAGAGGCTTGCATCGCCAAGTAGTTGGTGAGAGGATTGCATCTCCATGCTGTTGGTGAGAGGATTGTATCACCATGCTGTTGGTGAGAGGGTTGCATCTCCATGCTGTTGGTGAGAGGATTGTATCACCATGCTGTTGGTGAGAGGATTGCATGGTCATGTAGTTGATTGCAGTCACAGTGACAATCATGTGACTTGAGCTGCGGGGAGGATGTTAGGGTGAGTTCTGGGGTTATAGAGATGAACATTTTATAGAGAAAGTCCTCCCATGTCTCTGAATTGCAGTTGCTCTTACACTCTGAATGCTTCCCACAGAAAGGAGACTCTGTCCTATTAGCAGTCTCTCTATGCTCTCTTGTCCTCTTTTTCCACTAAAGATTTAGTTTTATTTCTAATATTATGTCTCTGCCTGAGCATGTGTTATGGGTGGAGGTGTACTCACAACCTTTGACCTTCCTCTCTGGTCTCTCTATGGCACCCTAAATCTGGGAATTATATTGAAAAGAGGTCAATAATGACTCAATTTTGTCTAAATTCAGTGAGTGTACAGGAAGCTTGCAGAGATGATAAATGTAAATCTTGAGGGGGAGGCTATATATAATAGAGGACAAAATAAAACCTGTATTTAAAAAAAATCACCAAATTTATTAGAAAACAAGTCTGTGTGTAATGCTGGATTCTGGGGGCTTTCAGATTTCTCTAGTTATGTTTTCTGAATGCATAAGTATTCCAGGGTTTTTTTTTGTTTTGTTTTTTTGATTTTTGTAAACAGCCCTTTGTACTTGGCAGTGAGCTCTGTCCACAGTATTAACTCAGGGACACTACTGCTTTCTGTGTCTTTCCTTTGAGGTAGCAGTACATGTGATAGAGGTACAATTTGTTAGATTTTTTTGTTAATGTATTTATTTCATTCCAGTTTGATTTATTTTAATTGTTAATACTTAAGCTGTCAGACCATAGATAGACATGCTTTATTTATGACATATTTTAGTTTAAAGTTATGTAATTATATGTGGATATAAATATAGATTTGGTGTTTTACAAAAAATAGGTCAATAATGAAAATCATGTTCTTTCTCTCTCTTGAATCAATAACTCTTGAATCTGTAGTGTTGAGTAACAGGCTAGAGACCCAGGAACAACTAATAGATGATGCCATGTAAACCAGCAGGAAATAAGTTTGCACAATTCCCTCTTATTTGGGTCAGCTGTGTGTGTGTGTATGTGTATGTGTGTATGTCTGTGAGGCCAAAAGACAACCTCTGCCTTCTTGCCTCAGAAGCTTCCTCAGGTGACATCTTCCTTCCTTTTTGAGACAGGTCCACTTGGTGACCTGGAACTCATCACCTTGGTTATGCTGGCTTGACAGTGAACCCCAGGAATCCACGTGCCTGTCTCCACTTGCCCAGCACTGGAATCAAGGGCATGCCATGACAGCTTTTCAGTGTGCTGTCTATGGGATCAAACTCACGTTCTGATGCTTGCCCAGCATGTTGAAGAGAGACTTCCTGTGCCATAGTCTTTGCTATTAGTCCCTTCAATGGAACAGAAGTGAACCACTCATGTAATGGATGGCAAATTGCTTTCTTCAGGATCTAGTGAGAAAAAAAAAAACCCTCATAGAAACTTCTAGAATGATGTTCAATTTCTAGGTACTGTGGTCCAGTAAAATTAGCACTTAAAACAATCATTTGTGTAGTGACTAAAAACAGGGAAGAGTTGGGGGTAGGTGATTCCCTCGGGAATACTGAGTGCTAGGGGTTCTTACAGCTCACAGGATCTGGGGAAAGATATCTTGTCCCTTTTCACTGGTAATGAGATGATTTCTGAAAGTCACTTAGATTTTCCACTTCAAACAAAATGATATGGGAAGAAGCAAGGCAAGCTAAAAATTTATATCAGGAGATGACCATCTATCTATTATTGTATAGCATGTAAACATGTCTATGAATCCACTAAGCATTGGCTCCACATTTGAAGTAAGCAAACCATTTCCAAATGGAGCCAGTTGCATGAAAAATTCAAATAAACACTCAAAATATGGTCTTTATAAAAGTCTGTTTACAGGCACTAAGGAGGTAGAGACAGAAGGATCAGAGACTTAGGGTCATCTTGGGTCATATAGCAAGCTCAATGCCAGCCTGGACTAAATGAGACTGTCTCAAAAACAAAACAAAACCCAAAAATACTCAAAACAAAACCCCCCAAACAAAAAATCTACTTAGTCCCACTGCCATGGAGCCCATAGCCACTTCCTGGTTAGTTATTCCCTTTGGCGAGGAGTTTTACATGCTTTCTTTGTGTGAAAGATAGAAACTAAGAGTGGGAATTGTCCTTGGTACAAGTCTCAGAGGTAGAGAATGCAGTGATGCCATATGTGAGTTCTCTCTGGATTGTTTAGACGTGAGAAGAATCTGATGATATGACCACTGCCTTACAAGTGAAGGTAACTGCTGCTGGTGAACTAGCTCTCTCTCTCTGTCTCTCTGTCTCTCTGTCTCTGTCTCTCCCTCCCTCCCTCTCCCTCTCTCTCTTTCCCCCTTACATGTGCATATAATGTACAAGGATTTGAACTTGACTGATACATAATAGATAGGTTTTAGTTGCACTTTTATTTACATATATGTGGCCTGTATGTGTGAGTATATGCTAAGTGTGTATGTTTGCCCTCCAATGCAAGAAGAGGCTGCCAGATCCCTGGAGTTGGAGCTATAAGTGGTTGTGAGCCACCTAAAATGGGTACTGGGAACCAAACTTGGGTTCTCTGCAAGAGCAGCAAGTGCTCTTAACCACTGAGCCTCACCTACATGTATAGACACATATACATACATATATAAATGCATTTGTGCATTTAATATAGTTTCTATGTACCAAGTTTTGTGATAACTTCTAGGAATATCATAGCATATGCAGTAGTCATGTTTTATCTTGTCTGTAAATTTTTGTTTGTTTGTTTCTGAGTTTTGAGACAGGATTTCTCTGTGTAGCCCAAAAGAGCTTAAGATAAAAAACACAGAGCCCTACTTTGAGGAGAGGAAATTACTGAGGTGCTGATATTTGGCTCTTAGGGCCAAAGGGTGAAGGGATTCTGACAGATGAGAGAGCTACCTGAAGCCCTTTGTAGCATAAGACAAAGACGTAATTCACTAAAAACAAAACCAATCAAACCACGAGAGAGATGGCTCATACTAGGCATGATTGCTACTCTTCTGAGGACCCAAATTTGGTTCCTAGCACCCATGTTGGGCAACTTAGAACTGCCTGTAGCTTCAGTGGGATCTGAGGCCATCTTCTGGCATCCAGTGTCCTGCAAAGCACCCACACAGACAGACACAAGGCAGAGATGCTATGAGTTGAGACCTGGGAATAGTGACAAGGGCTTTGAAGTCTCCTCAATGATCTATGAGAAGATAGCACAGTGGAATGGCACCAGACAAGGGTGGTACTTGGATAAGGTCATTATCACTGCTGAACATGGCTTGTATAGGGTCACAGTAGTGGTGATGGGCGCAACTGAAGAGAGTCCATGATTTAGATGAAGAGCAGGCTTTCTAAGGAGGTGGACAAAGAGATACAGTGAAATCCAGCATATCTAATAACACTTATTTGGCCATAGCTTTGATGTGGGGCATAAGAAAGAATAAAATTTGGAATGACATCTCAGTTTCTCTTGTGAAACTGGGAAGTTGATGGATGTCTGCTGTGAAGAAGACTTGCCTAGGATGTGGGAATAGGTCCCAGGGGGTAAACCCAGGGTTTCCTTTTAGATTTGTTATGTTTAAAATGTTTATAGAACATCCGATATAAATAAGCAAAGCAGAAAATCTACTGCACTGACAGAAAGCAAGGAAGCAGAGAGCAATTTATACACACTTTTCTTCAGAGCAATTCATATGTGAAGAAGAACAGGAATGTGGGGGAATGATGGGAAAGATATGTGACTGTATTTGTTTGTGTCAGACTATGTAGTCCCTGCTGGCTGGAACTTACTATGTAGACCAGGATGGCCTTAAACTCAGAGATTTACCTGCCTCTGTCACCCAAATTCTGGGACTAAAGACATGTTACTACAGTAAAGACATGTCGCCACATTAAAGACATGTCATCACAGTTGAATTGATACTGTTTGTGATGGTACATACACATCACAACTATATACAGGGTGTATAGTTCCTGCTACCACTGCATTTGGATGCAGAAGACGCAACAACTAACTATCGGTGTGTGTGTGTGTGTGTGTGTGTGTGTGTGTGTGTGTGTGTGTGTGTGTGTGTAGGGGGTTCAGGGACAACCCACAGGAGTCAACCCTGTCTTCCCTCAATGTAGGTTCCCTGAATGGAGTTTAGGATGTCAGGTTTGGTGTCAGAAACCCTCACCCACCGAACCATCTCACCCACCCCAGCAGCAATTCTTAAACTAGCAAATCTTAAGCTAGAAGTGAAGTCGGATGGGAATTCACATGGCTGCATTCTGAGGTTGTTTATGGCGTGACTCATGGAAAAGCCAGTAACAAGTATAACACTGTCCCTCTGACGCAAAGCCAGTCGGAGTACATTGTTCACAGTTTAATGAGATACTTCAACCCATGAGGCTTAAAGTCATTGGGGGTAACCTTTCAGGGAGAGGGAGGTCTTGACTGAGTAAGTAATTTAAACCACAGTGTTTCTTAAAAGAAAATGTCAGCGTCCATTTAATTTCTTGGCTCTCCCGTCTGAGTTTGGGATATCCATTAATCTGCCTCAAGAGGCATAGATGGGCAGGATCTCTCTCTCCACCCTTTATAAAAATCAGTCTTCTGCATCATATTATGTATAACACAATGATTTGTACCATTTAAAATGCCAGGATGTCATGATTTCCTGTGCTGATTTTAAAACAGCCCTTCTATAGATAAAATTCTCCTCTCTGGACTCAGTCTCCATCATTGTAACTATTTTCTCATTTTTCAAAAACTGAATTTGATCCTGCATTTGGACAAAAGGCAAAAACTTATACTTGCACAAGTCTTTCTTTATCTGCCTTAGGATTCTTTTTTTTTTTTTTTTTTTTTTTTTTTAAAGAAATGCGAAAATGCGACAAAGGAATTGTGGCATGGTGCGGCTTCCGGGCTGGGGCCTGTGAGGAGTCCTTGTCTCCTAACTGAGTGTCATTCTTTCCTCAGGATTGGTCCTTTCAATACCTTGTCCCTGTTGGTTCTGGGGCCTTCTGTGTCTCCTCTGAGAATCCCCAGGAAAGCATTCTGCTAAGCCCTCCTGCTCTGGGGTTGTTGTAGGTTGCTTTGGGTCACTTCTCTGAACTACCAGAAGAGCCTTTACTACCTGGAGCTTAATATTTCCTTCTTGTCTGAAATTTATTCCCCTCCAAACCTGTGGCTATAGCCTAATCTAAAGCTTATATCTCATATAAAACCACTTTAATGAAAAATGATCTGCATACTCCAACAACTCCCATGCTCAGGTTTTTGAGGTAGTCACAGAATCACCTGGCTGTCACCACCAGCTTCAATCTAAACTGTTGATACTCTCCAGAGTTAAAGGTTGAGGTTTTTGTTTGTTTGTTTGCTGACACTGAGAAGGTGCCCAGAGAAGAGAGAGGGGAATATAAGGTTTCCATGTTGGAAAATAGGAAGTGGTAACAAGATACAGTTCATCTGCTCCTTGGTCAGACCTGTGTTGTCCTACACTATGGGAAAATACTGTGTGATTGTTCCAAGAAGCATGGTTCTGTTTGTTTGTAGAACATCCCCAGATTTTTCTGCTTTGACTCCTTCAAAACTGGTTAAATAGCTGGAGAGCAAGGGAGGCAGTTAAGGGCACTCACTGCTCTTCCAGAGGGCCCAGTCCAGTTCAGTGGCTCTATTTCCTTCTTCTGGCCATTTTGGGTACTGTGCACATGTGATGCACAAAATCATATGGCAAATCATTCATATTGATTGTTGTAAAAACATGGTTGTTGTAATTGTGTAATTTCTTTTTACACAATTCTTTTATATTCAGAAAAGGACACATTTTAGTGGGGGATCCCTTTCCAAATCTGTGTGTACAATGGTGAATTATAAGCCTTGTTTTCATCTTATACACTTTTGCTCCTCTTAAAATTTAACAAGTATTTTCTTATACATTTATGGGTGAACTCTTATTGGTAATATAGTTTGATTTAGGGAAAAATTCACTCTGGGGTTAAGATTTCTGTGGGGGCTTCCTGTGAGGTCACTGTCATTGGTCCTGGGCTTGCAAAGCATTGGGTATTTTTGAAATCATCACCCATACCATTTTCTAATGAGAAACCTACCAACTGTGGACTTAATACATGTACTTAGAAGTTATGCCTAGCATTGTTGGAGTGGTAGTAGTGTTTGTTAAATGATTCAATTCATGGTCAAATCCTGACCCTTTCCTACAATTTATTAATAGTCACATTATATGGATTGATTTATACAGACTTCTTAATTTTTTGTTACTTACTTGTGTGTGTGTGTGGGGGGGTGTGTGTACAGAATTCTGTGGAGACCAGAAGGAACATTGGGTTTCCTGGGCCTGGAGTTACAGATGGTTGTGAGTTGCATTATAGGTGCTGTGAGTTAAACCCAGGTTCTCTGAAAGAACAGCCATAGTTCTTAACCTGCTGGCCCATCTCCCCAGTATTAATTTTTTAAATTATTTTTTTAGTTAGTGTACAAAATAATGGGTTGCATTATGACAAAATTCCTTTATGTTTATCATTGCATTTTGCTTATATTTGCACGTTTACATGTCTCTCTTGTTTCCTGCTGACTGTTCCTCTCCCTCCTCACACACCCCCCATGCTGGCATGTCGTCGTATGTCAGCATATCTGTGTGTGGATAATCAAATCTATATTCTCATATGAGAGAAAACAAGATGTTTCAAGTAGTTTAGTCACATAACATGTGTCTCACATGCACAAAGTCCTGGCTACAATCCCCAGTACTGTAAAAGTACATGATTTATTACACTGTGACAGCTTGGTGAGCCTGCGTGTGGTGCAGAGTGGCCATGGAAACTGCATCCTCCCCTCCTTCCATTCTGTTTCTCCCATCATGCTCTGGGAGTTCATCCTTTACCCAGAGTCCTTGATGCCCCAAAGCTGAAGAGCCCAGGTCTTGGTCAGTGTATCGTGTACTTGGTCCGGGCATTTTTCTGTTGACCATGGCTGGGGAGCTAACAGAATGAAGAAGCAATGTCTGTCCAGTGAACTCTTTGTTCATTTTGCTTGAGGAAGAAAGGAGAGAAAGGATATCCTAGACCAAATGCCAGTCAGAAGATTCTCTTGGCTCCTTCGGAAACACTTGGGCATGTCGTGCCTTTCACTCTCCTTTTGCTTTTGTAGAATGTGTTGTGGGTGAAGCGTCTTTGCTCTGTCTTTTGAAGGTATTTGTTCCCCATGTTTGCTGAGGCTCTGTCACATCTCAGGATAGAAATTCCCTTATGAGCAGCGTGATTAGGAAGGCAACGAGGGCTATTAAATATATTTGAATACAGGCGGCAAATTGCCATGCAGCCCATCTCCTGAGACCACAAAAAGGCATTTCATGAGCGAGCTGGATCCTGCCAATCACCGCCCTCCATTGCAGCCTTCCTTCACGTCCCTGCCCCTTCGAGTTCAGCTCCTTCGTCCCCTGGCGTCTCACCTCACAAACATATTTCAGTGTCATAAAGCAAGCAGGTGGAGTGATAAGAGAGATCAAAGCAGCGTCAGTTCTAGAGACTTCTTTTCTCTGGTTATCTGGAGCTTCCTCCACACACTCCTGTCACGGGGGTTCTGTGCTCCTGTGTCCAACTTCAGAAATAAAAATAGCGCGAAGTGGTTGGTGGCTTTCTGATGTGGGCAGCCAGAAATCCATGTTTTCCCAGCTCCATGCAGGGACAAATACAGATGGTGAACAGTTTTTAAGACCTATAAAGGACGAGCAGTAATGACCATGTAGATGGAGTCTCTCATCCTCACTCTGGTCCCTTGAAAACATGCCAGGGTGGCCCCTCTTTACCATGAGGAACCTGAGGTCTTAAGGTGGAGGTGAAGGATTGTGCGAGCGGCCACATAGTCAGCTGGGAGTCTCAGGGTGCTTCTATATTACTGTGCTCCACCAGCCTTTCCTTCTGCACATCCAGCTTTTTCTCACTCTGAAGGATTCGAAAACACACACACACACACACACACACACACACACACACACACACAAGCAAACAGATAAGCAGTTGAATTTCCTAGAATAAAATGCTTAGGACAGTTTTGGTTTAACTTTCCATTTATCAGATACTGGAGTGCCACATGGGAAGCCATGAGAATGTCAAACTAAATAAGACCTGAGGTGGGTGGGTGCAAGGATGCCATTGCACATTCTCCCTGCTGGTCCCTCCGCCCAGCATGACTCCCTCCCAGCCTGAGGGTGGCCAGTTGCAAGTTTCCATTTTTGCAGCTGCAGTGACCTTGCTTGTCTGTACTTGACCTCTTGTAAAGTGTTAACACAAACATCATGGAGTTCAGAATTGTTTCTTTATTCACTTAAAAGCTGAGAAGATGGTGCCATTGGTGCTTTGCTGTGCAAACCCTGAGACCTGACTTCAGATCTCTGGCACCTACAGTAAGAGTTGGATATGGCAGCATTTACCTGTCCATTTATTCCTGGGAAGGGGGAACTAGCAGGAGCCCCAGGGCTCAGTGGTCAGCCAGTCTGCAGAATCAGTGAGCTCCTGTTCACTAAGAGATCCTGTCTCAAAGGTCAAGATGAAAAATGATTAAGGAAGACAAATGAGGTCAACCTTTGTCCTCCACACATATGTGTGCAAATAAGTACATGTCTGCACCCATATAAACATGTATAACACAGAGAGAGAGAGAGAGAGAGAGAGAGAGAGAGAGAGAGAGAGACAGAGAGAGACAGAGAGAGACAGAGAGGGAGAGAGGGAGAGGGAGGGAGAGAAACTTTTTATTTTTATTTTTTTCTGTAAGAATCCACAGACTTTGGATAGCCAAGCACCTGTACAGATGTCTCCAGAAACATAAAAAAATGTGGGTACCCAGGGTTGGAGTGGACATGCCCACCCCAACACAGTTTGTATTATATCAGTGATCTCTTATGGATGTCAGATGGTTACTAGCGAACAGAGGCTAAAAGAATGGGGTGTTATAGACAGACAGCTGAATGGCTTACAGTGGGAACCTAACACATATGTACTGGGAAGAGGTCAGACAGCCTCACGGTTGTACTTTTCCATTGTTATTAAAGTGTGACAGATGAAAAACTATACAACAAGCAAAGATGAAGGGGAAGGAGGGCTGATCAGACACAAAGGAGATCCAGCCGCCTAAGAAGCAATACGTGAAAGTACAGATAAGCCACGAGCCACGTGGCAAGACATAGATGAATTGAAATGGGTTAAGATGCGAGAGCTAGCTAACAATAAGCCTGAGCCATAGGCTGAACAGCATGTAATTAATATAAGCATCTGAATCATTACTTAAGGCCAAGTTGCAGCGGGGCTGCAGGCAGGTCCAAACCTCAGACAAAGTCAAGACAGGCAGGTCAAAACTTCCTGCTACAGATGAGCAACTTAAAAGCTTCCCACAAAATGTGGATACCATTCTGCCCAGTTGATTAATGAAGAAACATCAGTAGGGCCTCAGGCCCCTCCCATGTCTCCCTCCACATCCCCATTGCTGTCTACACCCCAGATTATCATTCTCTTCACTTCAAACTTCGTATTCAGTTGCAAGCTGTCTTCTGACTTGTGTGTCTGCTTTCTTTGTCTCACTGTATTTGCACAGGCCTATAGCTTACTAGCTTTCATCTGTAATGGTTTATTTCATAAATGGGTCTCATCTGACGGCCTTCAGTGGGGGTTGTTAGACATTTCTGCACTTGCTTCCAGTGGAGATCAATGTATGCCGAATGGCCAGATTTCTTACCTGTTTACTGCAATAAACTGGACAACTCTGTTATAAAAGCTATGGCATCGTGTTGTTTCTATTTGGTCTTGATTTCTTCTGAATGTCCTTTTTTTAATCTCTCTCCTGAACTAACTTTCTTCTTCAAGCCAAACTGCCTGAAGAAGGGTCTGAAATGCAGAGCTCTGGGCTCGGGGGCAGAGAGCGATCTCTAGAGAGTTCTGACCTGAGCTACTTTCTTACAGGGGCCTCACACCCTTCAAAGGTCAGACTATTGTCTATTGTGTGTTCCTGGAAGTACTCGATGTCTGTGACCAAAAGCAGGATGCTTCCCAACAAAATTAAAAGATTTCTTATTTTCTCATGGTCAATTTTTTTTTAAGGTAGATGAATTCACATCTGACTCATTGAATCATGTTCATTTTAATAAACCATTTTTGTATGTAAAGGAATTGCTGACATCAGCAAGTTTTATCATACTGATTACTATGGAAACATTTATCTATAAATATAAGGCCCTTTAAAGCTTAGCCTTTTATCTTTATAGAAAAAAGCCTGTTTATGTCACTTCTAAGATTCCTGCCTTAATGTAGACATGAGCTATCCTACTGCCAAATAACATAACCTCAGTGTTGGGACTGTACAAGCTTTGAAAAGAGAAATTTGTGCTGAGACTATTATTTTTGATAAAATAATAATGCAATAAAAGTATTTAAAGATACTCATGCTTAAACTGTGGTTTGCTCAGTTCCTTTTACCAAATTTTATGTTGTGAATGTGTTACACATCCATTTCCTTTCTAAAATTTATTTTAAGATTTTACATTTTAAGCGTGTGTGTGTGTGTGTGTGTGTGTGTGTGTGTGTGTGTGTATTTGTGTGTGTGTTTGCAAGCCAAATGGAAATGGTTTGTTTATTAACATTTTCTTTTGGTATACTGATGGATTTTTTTTTCTTAAAAAGTCTTGTAAGAATCAGATGTAATATATCTGTAATATATATTCATCTGTAATGTGTAACATATCACTGCTATTTCTTTTATTTTTCCTCTTTCATTAAAACATATTTATCCATTTGACACATGGTCTCATGTAGAGCAGATCAGTTCCCAAGTTGCTCTGTAGCTGAGGAGAACCTTGAACTTTTGATTCTCTTGTCCTTTCCTCCCAAATACTGGAATGACAATTGTGTGTCGCCATACCTGGTGTATACTGGGGCATCAAATCCAGGGCTTCCAGCATCATAAACAAATATTCTACTAAACAAGCTTCATTGTTATCCCTGAGGTATGCTGCTGCTTTCAACAATAGGAAATTAGCCAGTTATGGAGGTACCCAGAAGGCAGAGGCAGGTAGAATTTTGTGATTTTGGTCTACATAGTGAATTCTAGGCGAGCCAGGGCTATATAGTGTGACCATGTCTCAAAAAAAGTCTCTTGTTTGTTTACAAACAAAAAACCTATCCAAACTTAAAACATGAGAATATGTCTTCCTTCACAAGTTTCTTGTTTTTTCAAATGTCTTTATGCCTTGAATACTTTCTCACACATTAATTTCATGTTACACCAAAATAATTAGTTCTGTTAATTAAAAACATCTAGAAACTCTTTCTTAAAGAGTTAGTGTAGAACAAAATGTCACTGTCAAAACTTTGCACAAAGCAGGGTGTTAAAACTTATTTAATTTTTAAACAATTTTTAATTGTGTGTGTTTGTGTGTTCATGTGCTTGTGGGTGCAGTGACTACAGAGTCCGGAAGAGGGTGTCGGATCTCCTGAAGCTGGGCTTACAGGCTGTTATGAGTTGCTGATATGGTGCTGGGACCAAATTTAGGTCCTCTGTAAAAGCATCATGTGGTCTTAACTGCTGAGTCATCTCTCTATCTCATGTTTTTTTTTTTTTTTTTTTCTTTTCTTTTTGAAGATGCTCCTTCTGTAGTGAAGGCTGGTCTTGAACTCACTATGTAGTCCATGCTGCCATAGACTTCCAGTGACTCTGGCAGCCATGCTTACAATCATGAGCACCCACACCAGATCATCAGTGCAGTTTCACGGGTGAGAGAGCTGCTCAGAGCAGCCAGTTCCTTCGAGCGAGTTCCCTTGGCTCCATAGGGATAAAGTGCTACAGACAAACCTCAGAGAATCTCCCTGAGCAAATCTTACCCCTTTACCGCTTCAAGAAGGGAAATAGAAACTAGAATATCACATTAGCTCTTTACTCACCAAATTCTGACTTCTTTTGATGGTGTGTGTGTGTGTGTGTGTGTGTGTATTGCTTATAATAAAGCCTGTGTGTGCATTGGGAATGGAAACAGCACTATGGGCTTGCTGGACCAGAAGAGAGTCAGATACATCATTCTGACCACCCATGTCTCAGCTGAACTCTCACAGATGGGGAGACAGCAGTGGGTTTCGTAGTTACTGAATGCAGTGATGGCTGAGCCAGCCCTCCTGGCAGTTCCCCTCATCTCTGTCTTTCTCTCACAGGGAACTCAGCAGCAACACATGGGGAATGGACATTGCTGTTGAATGCTCTAGACAGGCAGACTGAGGTGGGATTATGCAGGCTGACATCCCCCTTCACTGTCCCACTGTTCCCTCCACCATGCTCGCCAGGCCTCCTCCCCTTTCTCTACATCAAGATCTACACTAGGTACACTCTAGCCTTGATTACTTATCCAATAATGTACGAAAAATAATGTCATATCTTTCACAGTGGTAAGGTAATTACATGAAATCATTTTTATATTGTCATTAGTCCCCTGTCCATCAGGAAGATCTGTTATTAAGACTCCAGTAAATGCAGTGTTATTGTGTGTATGGGGGTGGGGGCTGTGTTTGCTTTGGAGGCCAGAGGTCTATTCTGTGTTGGATATCTCCTTCAACTGCTCTGTACCTTATAGTTTTGAAACAAGGTCTCTTATTTACCTGGAGCTCATCTATTGCTGGGTTGGTTGTTGCTACCCTGGCTTCTCCCTCTCTCCTCCTCTACAGCCACAGATTTGCAGATATACTTCCTTACACTCAGTGTTTTACAGGAGTTCTGGGGACTGAACTCAGGCTGTGAGCTCTTTATTGACTGAGCATTGCTTCTCTCTGTCTCTTTTTTGCTCGCGCGCGCGCACACACACATACACACACACACATACACACACACACACACACACACACACAGAGGAGCTCACACAAGCAATATACAAGTTTATGTGGAGGCCAGAGGTATGAGATTCCCCCCTGGGTAGCTGTGAATCACCCAGAGTGGGTGCTGGAAACTGAACTCAGGTCAGATGGAAGAGCAGTACACGTTCTTATCCACATAGCCATCTGTCCAACAGTCCTCTCCAGAGCCTGATTTCTGTTGACTTCTAGATATATAAACTATCCAGAGTTATTCAGAATAAAAGAAAGGGGAAGAACAATTTGTTGATATGACTGATATTTGCAAGCAGAGAGCTGTGCATGCCACAGTTAGTTACTGACTCTCTGCTGGTCTAACATGTCCCCTCTGCCTGGGGCTGGGACCCAAGGATCCAATAACACTCATTTGGCTTCCCTCCAGGGAGGATATGGTCTGGCAAATGGCAGTTATAGATGTGGTCTGTCCATTCCTAACCAAGGCAGGACTTTAGCTTCCAAAGTCTCATATCAATAGTAATAAGAAAACAGAAACTTAATGTGACCATCATTGTTAAAAGCAGGCCCCTGGGAAGTGATTTGATTTGATGAGTTCATTCGGGTGAATCCTCTATGATGGAATCAAATTCTGGTGGAATGGAGAGAACAATACAAAGACAGAAATACACTTTGCACAGAGCCTGTGTCGTGACATTTGAACCTCCGGCCCTTAAAGATGTATATTAAAAAACTTTGTTTTATAAAGTTATCATATCTCAGGTTTGTTGTTATAGCAATGCAAACACAACACAACAACCCAGAAGAATAAACAGATAAATGTTCATGTAGCTAAAATTATTGCAAAGGAAAATCACAAGGAGATACAAAGACATTTAACACAAAGATTTCCCTTCAAAAGATAGTGTTCTGAGTTGTAACACTGAGGTTAAATTCAGCCTAGGAAGGGGTAAAGGGAGAGGGAGAAAGCTCTTCCCAGTAGATGATGAGATGTGGCTCTCAGAGCTCTTGCCTGGGGCACTGTGAGGTGGGCTTAGAAAGAGAAGAGACTGAGGCTAATGGAGGCTGGCTGCCTCTGCTGTCCCCCTCCCAGCTCCCATGACCTCTCAGCTCAACTTGAGGAACCCCAGTGTCAGAGAGTCACAGGAAGCCATGCTAGAGTGACTTCAGGGTAAGGTCCAAAGGGCTGGGTACTTTCGCTGTTCACACATGGCCACCCCTTCACCCCATGCCTACAAGGCATACATAAACCTCAGTATCTGTCCACCCACATCACCCTCCCAGCTGCCGAAGCCAAGGCCACACCTTTTATTTCAAACCTTAAATATTTGCAAGGTTTGCTTAAAGCCAATATTATCTCGACTTCATTGTTATTTCTTAACTCACCTGTGACATGAACTTAAAACTTTCAAAATTAACCTGGGAAACTTGTTTGAGTCAGACCTAAGTGGCTTTGTTGGAAAAAAAATGCAAAACAAAACAAAAAACAACCAAACCCAAAACCTTCAAACAACCCCCTCCTCATAAAACAAAGCCAGCGCTAATGAATCAGAGGCAACTCAGAACATGGAGATATCAGCTGGGGATGCTGTAATGTCAACACCTGGGAGGCGGGAGAAGAATAATGGGAATGAAATCACCTAGGGCTGGACAGTGGCGTTCCAGGTCTATAGACCCTGTCTGGCCAAATAGAAAGGTGAAAAAGGAAACACGGAATTCAAAGATGGGGGGAGTGGAAGGGAGGAGTCATGGTCTGATGTTACTTGCCTCTCTACCTGGAGTCTGTGTCCTGAAGGGTGATCTTTTGTAGGCGATTGCTTGTCTCCGTGTTGGATCCCTTGCAGTCAGAATTATGATAATAGCATTTGAGACAGTTCAAAATTGTTCTTCACTTTCCTAAGGAATCTTTTTAAGGAGTACACATTTCTTGTTACCTGCCTAGGAATTCTGCACCCCCACCCCCAGCCCATAGTGCTTAAGCCTCTCTCATCACTGTAAGAACTAGACAGTTGAGATTTGTGTGTCGCTGAGAAATAAAAATTAAAGGTTTGTTTCTTGCTTGGGGCTCCCTTTTGCCTTCATCCCTAATTGGGTTTTATTTTAGTTCTGGAAAGAGGAAAAAAAAAAGAAGAATTTGGGAGCTTTTTATTTCTGGGCATCCTATGTAAAGGAAAATGCTGGAAGATGCCTAGTCAGAGGAAGCTAAGCCCAAGGTACAGGCCTGTGGACTGTGGTATTGTGACAAGCCACATCTTCTTGTTTGGAACCCTCTGGGACAGACTCCTGAATGCTGCATTCCTATGAGGCATGCTGAGACTTGAGCTCCAGTCAGTTCCGGCTAATCTTAAATGCCCCTGCCTTCCAACTACACTTCCTTAAAGACAGCCTTTCAGTTAGTTACATCAAGTCACACCAAAAGAGCTGGCTTCAAAGTTCCTCACAGCTTTTTTGTTTTTTTTAAAAACAAAACAAAACAAAACAAAAAAAAACAAGTCTCATGTAGCCCAGGCTAACCTCAAACACCCCATATAACCAAAGATGACCTTGATTTTTTTAAGCTTTCTTTGTATTTATTCTTTGTGTCTCTCACATCATGCATCTGGATCCCATTCATTTACTTTTGCTGTGTATTCGCTTTCTGCCCTTACAGCCCCCCCCATACACTTTAAGAGAAAAAGTAAAGAAAGAAAAAAATCTGGTCATGGAAGCTGTAGTGTGACACAGTGAGTCATAAACTCTCTTGTTCATCTATCTTTATTTGCAAATGATCATTGCAGAGTCATTGGTCTGGTCTGAGGCCTCTGGTTTCTGCTGCACTATGGATGCTGGGCCCCCACTGGAGCTCCTTTTGGATAGCTTGTTGTTGCCCTGTGTTGTGTAAATCCCGCAGCTTCGGTTCTTCAGGACTGACTCCTTCACATACTCTATGTGGTCATAGATGGATGGGGTAGATGTTGGGAAGGGCCAACTTATAACCCTGGGGTCTGGGCCAGGATAGTTGCAGGGATGCTCTCCCCTGTTCTCACCACCAGGGTGAGCTCTTCAGCTAGTTCAGCCTTTGCAGTGCTGAGCTAGGGGTAAGGCCAGTTCTGCTTCCATGTCCTCAGGCTTCGATCTCTCAGCTGTACTGTGTTGTCGAGGCATGCCATAGGTCCACTCTCCCAACTTCTGCAGTTGGTGAGGGACAGGGACAGCTCTCCCACTCTTACGACCTTAGGGCCAGCTTTCTCACTTGCTTGAGGTGTTGAAGGGTTGCGGGGACATCTCTCCCCTGCCCTTGCCACCACATGACAGGTGACTAATGGATACAGCTCTTCCATGCTCACAACATCAGAGCTGGCTCGCTCATACCACTGCCAGTGGGGTTGGCTCTACTGTGCTGTCCACTGGAGGTGCAGGGCCTGCTCTCCTGAGTGTTGACCCTGGTGGCCAGCAGGGGCAGCTCTCCCATCCTTCTGTACCTTGAATTTCCTGTCTCCATTTTTTGAGTGTTGTGATTATAGTTGCATTTTACAATGGCCACTTTGTACAGTGCTTGGTGTTGAATCCATGGCTTTGTGCATGGGATGCAAGCCCAGATGGCATGCTTACACGACCCCAGCTTGTTCTTCATGGTACTAATATTCCAGAACAAAACAAAGGGCCAAGAGAGGTTCTTTCTAAGGCTGTCAGGACTATACTCTCATTTCTTCAGGAATGTGGCTGTTTGGTATTCTGTGCTGAGTTTGTTGAGATTGCTGATGAGGCAAGAATAAGAAGCTATCATCCATCTTTTGGACTAGAAAAGAATAGACTGATAAGATGTGTGTGTGTGTGTGTGTATGTGTACATGCTTGCATGCACATGTATACCACTCCACTTTACATTTTACAATATGAATTCTTCCTCCCTTGTCCCCTTTGACCAGAGTTATAGTCTATGATAGCACAGGCTTGCCTGGCACTTATGTAGCTCAGACTTCTTGGCAATCCTGAGTGGATTACAGACAAATACCACCAATAATGGCCCAATTAAGTCCTTGAACTTGTGATGTTTTGAGAATGGTGACATGTGGGTTGTGGTGCCAGTGTCTTGGGGTAGGAGCTCCTCCGTGAACTCCTTCTGGTTGGTCCCATACAGTTCTGAACTATGTCATCTGCATATTGTAGTGATTAGTTTTCAGTATTGGAGTCTTTCCATCCTTTGTTGAGGGCCACACTGTTGTCATCATGCACAGCAGAGACTGAATGGGCCTCAGTTAATATCTTAGTTAATGTCTTAACTGTCATGGGGGGCAAAGTGCTAAATGAATATGGCAAGAGAGCTACTCAAGTATAAAATCCTAGGATGACAATCTGCTTATGTATTTGTGTATGTGCTTGCATAGGGGCCAGAGGTTTGTGAAGGATGTCTCCTCAGCTACTTTCTACCTTGCTTTTATTGACTAAACTGGCTGACCACCGAGCCTGAGAGTCTCTTGTCTGCTCCAGTGCTGGAATTAGAAGTGTAGTTGCCATGTCCAGCCTTTGTGTGGAGCATAGGTCCTCATGCTTTTGTAGAGAGCATTTTACTAAGCTAGTTATCTCACCACTTCCAATATTACTCTTATGGACACACTTACCCCCCCCACACTCATACACTCACACACACACACACATACCCACATTCATACACTTACACATGCACAAGCTCTCACACACACTCATACACACACTCTTGCACACACACACATACTCACACATACACACACATTCACACACTCACAACCACTCATGCAGCCACACACTCACACCCACCCACACATGCACACACACATTCACATACCCACAGTCATATACTTACACATGCACAAGCTCTCACACACACTCTTGCACACACACATACTCACACATACACACACATTCACACATGCACACACTCACACACACCTACACATGCACACACTCACACTCAGTCACACATGCACACACTCACACCCAGTCACACATGCACACACTCATGCCCACCCTCATACTCACATATTCACACACAGAGGCTGGCTGGATGGCTCAATCAGTAAGAACACTTTCTTCTCTTGTAGAGGACCAGGGTTTAGTTTCTAGCACTCACATGGTGGCCACTGTGTCCCTTGGAGGATTGTTCTCTGTATTTAATTAGGAAATGTTCTATCTTATTTAATAATTATTTCAGTAATTGAGAGAGTTTTGAGTGTGGTGGTGAAGTAGTTAAGAGAATCACACATACACATACACTAGAATTCTTGTTAGACCTGCTCCCAGCACCAGGGGCAGGACTCATTAACCCGGTAAATCTTTAGTGAAGTGTATAACGGGAGTCATAACACCGACACTGAGCTGCTGTTTTCTGCACTTTCCCGGCATCACATCGCCATCTGATGCTAACTAGTCAAGCTACAAAGAGTTTGGTTCTTAAGGGTCAAATATAATCTGACTTCTGAGTTCTCAGAATACCCTGACACCTCCTGCTCAACTCACTTCTGAAGTTCAGAGATAAGGTCACGAGATAGAAACGTGGATACTTCCACACAGCACACACTCAATAAGAGTTTGTTGAGTTAAATTAAATTGAATTATACAGTGTCCAAACTGACCCAGATTAAGACTTTACACCCTTCAGTGCCTTTGTCTTTGTCGTTGTTGGTTTTGGACTCGCTTCAGAGAAAAAGAACAAAGTACCCTTTTTAGAAATTTTTTTTAAAAGTCTGTTATGGTTTATTTTAGGAGTGTCTGATATTGCACTTCCCTGTGCTCAGCCCAAAGAATGACAAACCACCTGACTACCCCCAAAAGAGAAATCTTCCTCTCTTTTAAGCCGTGTTTCCTCTGCCCACATCCCCTCCATTGCCGGAGGACATCATTCTAGTCTTGATGGAAATGACAATTTGTTTTTTCTTTTGCAATATTTTTGGTAGGTTGGACTGGAATCTTAGGTCATACATGACTCTTAATATTTTTTTAATTAATTAAATCTGTTCCTTGACACTGTCATACACACACACACACTCACAAACACACAGACACACAGTCACAGGGACACACACACGCACACACACATACATGGACACATACATGCACATAAACAGACATGCACACGCATATACAGGGACATAAGCACACAAGGATATACACACGCAAACACACAGGAACACACACATAGATACACAGGGACACACACACATGCACACGTGCACACACGCACGTACACAATACCCTGATTACTCTTACTCAACCTCTTTTCTCTCTCTGACTCTTGCTAATCTCTCACCCTAAAAATCTCTCTTATATTCACATCTGTTTGTTTTGCTGTGTGACCTTGACCAGTGCTATCTGTGTGGCCATAGGTTTGGGCACATCCTCTGGGGCCTGATAAATTCAACTAGTGTGTGCACACTGAAGACAGAATCCAAGATTTTCTTCCAGAGTCCTGGAGTCAGTGGCCAGCAGACACGTGATTGACCATTGGCCAATGACTGGAGTAGCAGCAAGAGTTTGTGATGTCCCAGGCTTTGTCATACCTAGCAGATGGCACTCATAGCACTACTCCTTATCACCTGCCTTTCCACAGTGTTCCCCGAGGCTTGGGGAAGGTGACAGGAACATCTTGTTTAGGTTGGACACAACTTTCACTTATTCTCAGCATCTTGGGTGGCCATGGTAAGGATATAATTCCTTAGTCAATTAATTATCCTGATGAGATGGACATGTAGGAACTAACTTGACTGGAGTTAGTGCAGATAAAGGGTCTGTCAGCCTCAGTTTCCCTGTTCTTACAAAGAAGGAAATAGAAGGTTGGTTCAAGTCTCAACAGATGCAGTTATTTTACAATGACAAAGCCCCCAAGGATTGAAGTTTGTAAGGTGTCTGGGGAGGAACCCAGAGGAAATGGTGCCCTGTAGCCACGGAGCTGTGCCTGTCAAGGGATTTACTGGGGATGTTGTTTGTCATCAGGGCTGTTTAGAGACTTAAGAATCTGAGATGCAGGTTTTTAAAACATTTGTTTTATTGTTTTTTTGTTTGTTCTAGTTGACCTCCGGCTCCTGACTGCCCTGGGACTGTTCCAGGGCAACAAGTCCCCTTCTGGTTCAGCGACAGTGGAGAAATAACTGTAGCCCTGGCTAACTTAGATTTGCCTTGTACAAACACAGGCATTTGGGTTTATTTTTCCACTTTACTACACAAGCATCTCCAGACTATAGGAGATGAAATGCACAGTGGACAAGGCCTGGCATGGAAGAGTTCGTCAATAAAGAGATAGCCTGGTCTTCTTCCAGCCACTTCCTACTTGATCATGTGATAAGTCAATGACACCCCTTGAGCTCCTGGGACTTCCGTAGTTGGGGCATCTCACATCCTCCAAACTGTCATTTATTTATTTCAGGCAGGACCTCTCTTTGTAGCCCTGTCTGTCACAGAACTCAGAGAGATCCACTTGCCTCTGCTTCCTTAGAGCCAGGATTAAAGGCAGACACCACCACATTCACAAATTGTCATAGCTTAAAAAGTAAACACTCAGAGTGTGGTGTGCTCACACACACCTTTGACTCAGCACCAAAGGGAGGTGAAGGATCACAAGCCTAAGGCCATCCCTAGCTACGTAGAGTTCTAGGACAGCCTGATACTGACAAAAATGTTCTGCTGTATAGCAAGCACACTGCAGCTGTTTTTAAGGCCTATATCTTTCTATGTCTTTGATGACCTATATCTTTCTAGTATTTTTCTGTATAATTATCATCTCTCTATCTTTTAGCTGTCATATCTGCTAGCTATCATTTATCATCCATCATCTTTATCTTCTGTCATGTATCTATATATCATCTATCATTTAATCTTTTTATTAATCTACTATTTATCATATATCTTTATATCTATGACTTTGTCTATTCTCTGTGTGTTTATCCATTTACCTATTATTTATAACTCACCTATTATTATCTGTTGTTCTTTTTATCGTTCCACAGTAAATTATAATGTTGTATTTTTCTAAGATAGTTTTTTTTTGTGAGTATGCATGTGTGTGTGTGTGTATCCCTGGGTGTCCTGAAACTCAGTATGTATACCAAGCTGGCCTTGAACTCAGAGCTCTGCTTGCCTTTGCTGCCCAAGTGCTGGGATGAAAAGCATGCACCATTATTGCCTGGGTTCCTGGATGCTGTTTGTATGAAATCTCACCATTGGAAATCATACTCATAGAAGGCCAAGTGCAGATGTTGATATTCCTTGAATTTCCTCATGAGAAGCACACTTGCACACAAACATGCTCCAACCACAAATACTGTTTCTTTCCCCCAGCATTTTTCCATCTTAGTAAATGATGCCACAGTGCTTGGTGAATGCCTTGAGCCACAGGCTTCCAGAGATGAGAGACAATAAAAAGATGATTAACTCAAAAAAACTTCCAAAACTATAGTTAATTCCTGTCTCGTCTTCCCCTAATTTTTTGATTTCTAAACTCAATCATTTTGCCATAATGGACAATACAGCCCCAATCTACAGAGTACTACAAGACATTTCATGTACATGCTCATATTTGTCTTTGAGAAGTAGGATTGGGCTGGGAACAGAGGTCAACTTGCCAAGCATGCATCAGGCCTTGGGGTCAATTCCTAACTCTGCCAGCTGAAAGAAAAATGATGTTCAGATGACAAAATATAATGTATACGCCCAAGAGGCCAGAGGGTCAAGAAATATTATATGACTCCATTTTAGTAAAGAAACCATTAAAGGAAGTGTGTGTTTAACGAGAGTTGAGCACAGAGCTAAACTGCTACGCGCTCCTCCCTGTAAAGTTAAATTTAATTGGAATTGACGATATTGACAAAGCCCACTGTGTACAAGTAATTTTTTTCATCTCTGGGGAAAGTAAATAGGTTTTCAAGGCAGTTTTACAGATTGTCTTTTTTGATTATCTGAAAGAAATATATTTTGTTCCAGTCAGTTAAAGAAAAAGATAATAAGATTCCTATGACAGATCTGTAAACCTGGTTTTTCCTCCAGCAATATTCTTCAGACTCTCAAGCAATACTGTTCATTTCTACCCAGACAGTACAGCTTAAGTAATTCATTTAGTACTTTTAACAAATACTTTAAATTTCATAAAATTTGAGCCATCTCATTTTTTTTTTCCCAGGCATAAGTCCTTCACACTGAGTTTTGAAATTTTTTATTAATTCATTGAGAATTATATGCAATGTATTTTGAGCATATTTACTTTTGAGCTCCTTCAAAATCTCCTACCTCTTACCTCTAATTTCATGCCCCCCTTTTAATAACCCACCTACTCTAATTTGTACTATCATATGCTCCTGGACAAGGGGCCATTCACTGCAGTGTGGTTGATCTACCAGGAACCATCCTTCTAAAGAAATCTGTCTGTCCTACAGAACCCATCGTGTGTCTGTCTGTGGGTATGTACATGCATCTGCAGGTGTCCATGGAGATTAGAGGCATAGGATCCCCCTGGATCTGGAGTTATAGGTGACTGTGAGTTTCCTCACATGAGTGCCAGAAATTGAACACTGGAAAGGTTCTAAATCCAATTCTGAAATAATTTCTATTTTACGTCTTCCCTCTCTATTTCATTCATTTCCATGATTTTTCCTGTCTTATACTCGTTGTTCAATAGCTGTAATGAAAGTAGTGGAGGACACGTGCATTCTCCATCTCTTGGAAAGTAGTGGAAGATACACACATTCCCTCCTTTCTTAAATCCTCAAAGAAGTCATACCTTTGTATGATATTAAGAGACAGGATGGGCTTGAGAATTTATTTTCCTTGCCTGCTGGCTTCCTCGTTGCAAATAGAAGGCCTCTGACTCCTAGGTCAGAGACAAGATGCAACTTAATGTACCAGATGCTTGGCATCTTTGAGATGCTTCCTGAAGCTTTGCTTTCCACGGGGTCACTGGAGAGCACCAAGTGGCTGCAGACAGCACCGTGTTGCAGGGAAAGAGTCAGCATTTTGGATCCTGAAGTGTTGTAAAGTACTCAGAAGATACCAGCTACTGTCCAGAGGCAGACACTGTTTGCAGCCTCCAGCTGGCAAACTTGTGTGTGCTCTGAGAGATGAGGTCTCTATATGCAAAGTGGCGAAAACTTCCTGGAAAGATGGTCTGGAACAAAAGTCAATGGTTTAGAAACAGAAATATAACAGAGCATGGAGGGTATTAGATCTGCAAAACATCTTTTAGTTTATGATTGTGAGAATCCAGCTGAAACATAAAAACTCAACTTTGGGAACATTAGGGAGTGTATGTATGTGTGTGTATGTGTGAGTGTGTCTGTGCATGTGTCTGTGACTGTGAATGTATGTATCTTTTCAAGGAAGTTTTTGAAGTCTTTGAATATAGGTTCAGTCTTAAGCAAGGAATGGGTTTGAAGGCTGGAGGCTGACAATCATGTCTCCCTTGAACACATGCCAGCCAGAGGTCAGACTTGAAAGCCATGTGCATTACTGAGTCACCGTCTCACTGGACCTGCAGTTCACTGACTGTTAGACTGTCACAGACTGACTGTCTGGCCAGCAGCCTCCCCAGCACTGGGAGGGTGATATTCCCGACACCCAGTCTTTTGTGTGTGCCCCGGGATCACACTTGGGGCCTCATGCTTCCCAGGCAGTATTTCACCCACTACGCCATCTGCCCAGCCTGGATTTTGTTTTCAGGTAGAAAGTGAAGTTCAGTGAGCTGTGTGTTCAGCTGTTTATCCAGGGCTACATTAAGAAGGTATGTGCATGGAAGAGATGAGAGATAATGTCTGTCACCCCAACTTCAGTCATGTGCTGTGGCCCTCCCTGATGAAGACAGCAGCGTTTGGCTGCCCGGCCTAACTGACACGAGCCGTCTCCTGAACCCTGAGCCCACACTCACACTCACACATTCAGGTCCGAACATGAGAGGGAACGTAGTGTTTCCCTTTCCGAGTTGGGCTACCTAACCTGACGTAATAACTTATTGGCCCAGAATTGCTGATTCTCCTGCTTGTGCCTCCCAAGAGCTGGAACCATGGGCATGTGCCACTGCGCCAGTGAGCCTTTGTTCTTGCCTTGAAAACTACAGGATTGAAGAGTTACTTGTCACAAACTTGTGATCAATATTGAGGTGAAGTGAGGTTCTCGAGACATACTAGTCTTGTTGGCTGGCAAGTTCAGGGAGAAGCCCCCACTCTTCCTAGCCTCCCTTTCCTTGGTTCACAGTACTCAGAGGCCCCAAACCAGGATGTAATTCTCAGCCATATGTGCTGACAAATGTCTGTAATCCCCGAGAAGCTGATGCAGGAGAATGACCATCAATATGAGGCCAGCCTATTCTGCATAGTGCATTCCAGACCACTCACAGTTATCTAACAGACTCTGTCCTGAACAGGCAACAAAAAGGCAGACTTACAGACAAGCAAATAAATGAAATACACCCTTTTGTCCACCTCTCTTCGCTTGCAAGTGTTCATTGCAAAGCATCATTAGTCTGGTTTGAAGCCTCTGGTTTCTAATGCATTATTGACACTGGGTCTGCATGGGGACTCCTCTTGGGTTAGGGTTAGGGTTGTTGCCTTGTGCCATGGAGATTCTACAGCTTTGGGTCTGTGCGTTAGGCACCTTAAAATACTCCAGCAGTTTGAAGATGGGGCAGATATTGGGGTGGAACATTCATAACCCTGCTTCTGGGCCTGGGTAGTTGCAGGCTTGATCAGCCAGCCAGCTCTCCCCTGATCTCACCACCAGGGTGAGCTTTCCAGCCTTCACCCCTTGCAGTGGTGAGCAAGGGGTGGGTCCAGTTCTGCTTTCAGGGTTAGCTCTCCCACATGTACACCTTCAGGGCCAGTTCTACTGTGTTGCCCAGGGGAGGTGCAGGGGCTGCATCTGGTAAGGGGCAGGGCCAGCTCTCCCACCTACCTCTGGCAGCAAGGCAGAGAGATCACCTCTGCCCCACCCAGACCACTAAAAGGCAGGTGAGGGGTGGGGCCTCCCCCATGCTCATGTTCTCAGGGCAGTTCACCCACACCCCTGTCAATTGGGTCAGCTCTACTGTGCTGCTCATAGCAGCAGGGCCTGCTTTCCTGAGTGCTGCATCTGGTGAGGGGTTGGGTCAGCTCCCCCACCTGCTGCAGATACTGAGGGTCGAGGGGCAGCATCTTTCTCTCACTACAGAGCAGGCAAAACCTGCTCTCCCATCTCACACCCTCAGGGCAGGCTCCCCCATGTCCCCTCAAATAGGGTCAGCTCTAGTGTGCTGCCCAGACCAGGTATAGGACTCTCTCTTCTGAGTGTGTCAGCCAGTGAGGGGCAAAGCCCGTTCTTCCTAGTGCTGCAGCTGGTGAGGGGACAGGGCCAGCTCTGTGCAGCTCTATCCTCTTGGCCACAAACATCAACACAGATCCAGGACCATGAACCCAGACATGAACTCCGGCAGCAGCCCAGGGCCAGACATTATCATGATCTGGGTGACAATCCACCCACGACAGCCTGCTCCTCACTGCTTTTACCTCTTCAGATATCCCTCTGTCCACAGGACACGAACCATCTCCCCACCCATCTCTCTCATTCCACACCATACATCTGCTCACCATAATAGTACTTGTCTAAAGGCAGGCCATGTTTTCTCCTCAGAGCTGGGGAAAGACCTCCCTGGTCCTGTGTGTGGGTTTCATTTCTCAATCAGCCCATTGTGGCTCTGAACAAGACCCTGCTTCCTCCTCGAAGCCAGTATATTTATTTTTTATTCCCAGTGTATTTATTTTTCCTGCATGTGTGTGTACCCTGTAAAGGCCAGAAGATGGCGTAGATCTCCTGGAAAAGGGGTTACAGGTAGTTGGCCTCCAAATGGGTGCTGGGAACAGAATCTAGCTCCTCTGCCCTCTCAAGATCTGCCCTAAAACCATCTTAATATGGAGAATGAGCCACTCTGTCCACTTGTCAGTCTGTCGGCCATCACAGCCTACAGCTGACTAGTGACGCCTCATTATGTCCTCAGCAGAGTGGAGCTGGGACGGATTGCATGTGAGAACTCCCCACAGAGGCAAGTGTGTTTAAAAGCTTGAGAACAGATTTGCAAAACTGAAAAATGCTCAGAATCGCAGCTTCAGATCCTGGCAGGACTGAATTAGCTTCTCTCCCGCTCTCTCTCTCTTTTAATTTGGAAAGTTAAACTTAGTCTGGAGTGTTTAGTCTGAGGACGGTGTGTGGGCGCAGGGGTCTATAGCACTCAGATGGAGACTTTCTTCTGTCTCAAGCTTGTATGTATATTAAGACAACCATGAAATTTGTATGTGCTCAAAGCCTTAAAATATCTTACAGACATTAAGAGAATCAGAGAACTGAAAAGATTTAATATCCAGCATATCTTTCTCCGTATTTTTTGGTTTTTCCTTGATTAGAGTTGGGTTGGCAGAGCCTTGCGAAGTCTTCCATGAAAACTGAGCGATTGTACAGCTGAAGCTTTTGATTAAGAACTTCAAACAGCTTAAAATGCAGTAAGGGGTAAGGAGTTGGCTTAGGAGTAAAGTGCTCACCTGAGTAGAAGCCCCAGAATCCATAAAAATAAGCCCAGATCCAGAGGTGGTGACATGTCATTGCAATCCCAGAACCAGCAAGGCAGAGACAGGCAGATGCCTGGGGCTCCGGACCTCATCTTAGAAAAAGGATAAGTGTGACAGCTTCTGAGAGGGATGGTGTACACACAAATGTATACAGTGATGGACTAACGTAAACAACACAATGCAATGTCTCAGGGCTCAGACTGTCATTCATTTTGGTTTATTATTGTTATTATTTTACATTTCACTTATGGTGTGTGTGTGTGTGTGTGTGTGTGTGTGTGATGTGGGTGCACACTCATGGCACCACACACATGTGGAGGTCAGAAGATAACTTGGAGGAGTTGGTTCTTTCCTTCCTGTCATCTGAATCCCAGAGTGTAACTGGGGTCATCATCCTGGCTGCAGGTGCCTTTAATGCCCCTATATTGCTTTTACATTATAAAACAAAAAGGCTTTAGGAATGTTAAGAATGTAATCTTCAGCTCTCTTGTTTCCCAGAGAACAAGAGAGACAGGGTCTCTGTGGGTTTTATATCAAGGTTCTGGTTCTTGTTATTAAGTTTCCAGCCCTTGGTTTCTGAAGAGGCAGGCATGCAGAATCATCTGCAGGTTGGCTCTGGGTTTCCAGGTTGGTACCTCCTTGATTCTACAGGTGCCATGCGGAACTCACCCACCCCCTTCCTCCATGGTCCCGTACCTCGCACTGACTGACCGAAGCAGGCTCCACAGCCCTCTGCTTCCCTGGCTTCACTGTTTCACATGAAGGCCAGAACCAGGCCACTGTATTTTTGGTAAATGCCATGGTTTTCCACATCACTGAGTAACCATGAAGAGTTCTCTCTAAATATTTGAATCATTTAATCTGTAGTCAAGGATACTTTCTCAAAATGAACATTCTAGAGCCAACTCATTTGACTGCACAGCTGGGTTCAAGCCCCAGAAAGGCAGAAATGCTATAGTTTATCGAACTCATTTGTATTGCTATTATTACCGCGTGGTCTCACTTTGAGGAAACCACAAAGATGTCACTGGAGAAGCCTCAGCTTTAGGGGTGGAGCTGATCTGGGGGTGTTGGGTCTTTTCATTGTCAACGATCATATAAAACCTAACATAAAAATGGTTTTTAATAGTGCTTTTTGAGTGAACATTTTGTTTTTCACTTGGAATCATGGCAATTTAGAAAAATTGACTACTTCATGACATCATAAGAATCCAGTTATTGACCTGAGGAATCGGTGACAGCTGAAGTCTGGCTTCTGCTGTTGTCATGGTTTAGTGTCATTGGGTAGGAGATGCTATGTACTGATATGACATCAAGTCCTTGACAATGTAAGAAACAGGTTTAATCAGAGCTTCTCAAATGTGTGATTTAGGCCTGCAAAATTGTCTGAGAGACGAAAATTACTTTTGTGATAAAATCAGGAAATGGAGTTTATTCCTCCCTCAAAATATGTAGCGTACTAAGGTCTGTGAGAGAACATGGGGCCACAGATTCCAGCCTAACTTGAGGGTGGCTCTTCCTGTGACCTCCTCTGAGGATCATACCTTACCACCCCTGAGAACAGAGCACCACACAAGCTTCCTGGGATTCTTTAGCTCAAATGATCTTTAAGACCCTTTCCCACCACACTTTAGCTATGTGTTATTTATTTATTTATGTTTTTTTTCAAGGAGTGAGGCTTTCTGTGTTGATGTTTGGTGACTTCTTAGACAAAGATTAACAGGATATGAAATAATCTAATAGCCCAAGAATTCACGGAATGAGTCATCAGGTCCTCTGCCTCATCTAAAGGTACTTTCCAGTATTAGCGTTTATGATTCTAAGGTTCTAATTTGGGATTATAGACAATTCTTCCAGTAAGAAAAATGAATTGTGTTTTATAACCTTCTGAAAGGCCCTATATTACCTCATATACACAGGAACATACACAGGTGTCTGGCTTGTCATACCCTCCTTGAAATCCTTGTGGGAACACAGAAAAAATTATTTATACAGAATGGAGACATTTGGGTATTACTGAAATTTTTTTGTGAGGAGTCATGCTTCTTTTATTTCTAAGGTTTAAAAAAGATTAAAGTGTGTGTGTGTGTGTGTGTGTGTGCGCGCGCGCGCGCATAAATGCCAGTGCCTGAGGAGACCATGAGGGTGCATCATATCTGCTGGAGCTGGAGTTATAGGTGGTTATGAGAAAATAGACAAATGTTAAGAAACAAACTTGGATCCTCTTCAAGAGCAGTATGAGCTGAACCATTCTCCTGCCCTATTTTTTAATCGTGTAGGACATTTGAATTAATTGAATTTTAAGCTCTGGGTTGGTACAGGCTTGCATGGGCATTGAAACAACAGATTATTCTCAAGAATATATATTATTGGTTTTATTTATTACTAAAATCCATTTTCCCCCTTGAACACTATACCTTTAATTTAGACAGAGGGCAGAGTACATGACAAGAAGATAACCTTTTATTTAAAAATTATATAGCATTCTGCTTCATTCTTTAATCAAAGCAATTCAAAATACATTTCATTTCCAAGAATGCCTTCTGTCAGTTCTAAATATTAAAACCAAGTACCATGTGCTTTGCTCAAACCACAGTGGTGCAATTTTCCCTCACTGAGACCCTAGAGCTCAGTCTCCAGGACTGTAATGTTCCCAGCCCCCACAAGGTGGCGTAGTCTTCTTGGTAACTGCTTTACAGCTGTTTCTGCTTTATCTTCTCCTGTAATTTTTGATTTGACTCCTTTATTCAAGGTTTGAATTTGCCTTTTTGGTTTTATTTTCCTTTTTTGAAACAATGTGACTAGAACTTCTGGAAAGATGTGACTTATGGGATCACAAAATCCACCCTGGGTTAAAATGCAACTTACGTTCTATGTCAGTTCTAGGAAAGCCATGGCTAACTCTAGTCATAGCTGTAGACTTGTGCTTTGTAAAGTATCTGTGATTTCTGTCTCTGTAGCTAACATTGTGCCAGGTAATAAAGAAGACAGGAGAGGAAAGAGGGAGCAGATATGTATGTGGGAACAGCAGCATGGTGTCAGCATGCTTTTCAAATGTATGGTAATGTTTGCCAACTGTAGATGGTGAACAAAATCTCAAAATACTCTCATGGCCCAGCAGACACAAAAAGTAAACCAGATAAATAAGATGAATGAAGACATGGGTTACCTGAGATGATCCATACTAAGAAATAAAGCAGAATGATGATGGCCCAGTGATTAAGAGCACACACTTCTCTGGCAGAAGACTCAATGTCTGTCCTCAGCCCCATGTTAGGTGGCTCACAGTCACCTAAAACTCCAGCTTTAGGGGACTCTGACATCCTCTTCTAGCCCCTACAGGCACCTGCACTCATGTGCGCACACCCACATTTAATTATATATACATAATTAAAACATAAACATGAATCTTAAGGAAAAGAGAAGCAAGGCGGAGTGAGGCCTGGAAGTAGTGGAGAGGATTGGCAGTGAGGATAACTGTGTTTGGGGTAATAAACACAGCTTTCTGCAGACTAGGGACTTGGTGCCTGTGAATGTTCTGTGAACAGTGTGCTGTGTAGCTAGCACCTCCTGGCAGGAAGGGTGGGAAGGTTGAGAGTAAAACCATGGTGTTATTTTCATGCGTTCACTGTAGAGTCTTAGGCAGAACCAGAGCACTGCAAAGGAGAACATTGCTGTGGGACTATGCTTTTGTACACTGTAAATATTTGTCCCTGTAAATATTAGTTTAATAAGGCCCTGATTGGCCAGAGGCTAGACAGTCAGGAAGTACAGGCAGTGCAACCAGACAAGGAGAATTCTGGGAAGAGGGAGAACAGATCAAGCATCAGCCACAGAGGAAGACAAGAATGCTGAACTGAGAAAAAGGTACCAAGCCATGTGACTAAACATGGATAAGAATCATGGGTTACTTTAAAAGTAAGAGTCAGCAAGTAATAAGGTTGAGCCATAGGCCAAACAGTTTATAATTAATATAAGTCTTTGTGTGATTATTTAGGACTGTGGGACTGGCCAGGTGAGTCATCTGAGCATGATGCTCCTCATGGAAGCTGGGGAGGATTTAGAGGGGAGAAGTTTACCTGGCACCAAGTAAGGAGAAAGGGGTCCCTTCATGAGGAAGTGCTGGAGCAGAGCCTCAGAGATCTGCACCAGTGTGTGCCAAATGCTTGGCATTCAATCTGGAGGAAAAACAGTAATTTTCATTTCCTTCCTTTTTTCTTTCATTCCTTCATTTCTTTGTTTCTTTGATTCTTTTTTTTTCTTTTAGTGCTGAATATCAAACCCAGGATGTCATACATGCCTGGCAAACACTTTATCACTGAGTTACAGCGTCAGCCTGGAACATAGTGACTTTACCAGACTAACATAGGGAAGAAAGACAAGTTCAGAGTCTTGATATAAATCACAAAAGAAAATTAACAGATAACATATGTATGGGCTAATAGCAATTTGTAATGTGGATCTGACTTCCAAATAAATCTGTTTCTTTTGGGATAGTTTGTCTTCATTGTCAGATTGATTGGTTTCAAAACTGTCTAGGAGATTTGTACAGTAAACTTCTGGGTTTCCAGAGACTATAAATGAGGGGGGGTAAAGACATGTCCTGAAGGCTGGGAGTCTGGAAGCCATTGAACACAGGTTCTCACTGCTTTCTGTCTGGTTTGGTACCAGCTGCTCTGCTCTGCCCCATCTTCCACACCTTAATGGGCTGAACACTCTGGGACCAGGAGCTAAGCACATCCTTTCTCTGTAGCCTGAAATGTCTGGCCCGGCCTAGGTTTGGACTCACAGTCCAGCAGCCACTTAGTCCCAAATAATCATATGAAAGTTTATATTAATACAAACTGTTTGACCTGTGCTCAGACTCATTACCAACTAGCTCTTACAACTTAAATCAACCTATTTTCACTAACCTATGTATTTCTACGTGACTCCGTGGCTTTACTTGTGTCCCATTGCATCTTGCTTTCTGGGACAGCAGCTTACAGCTTCTCCCGGCCTGACTCCACCCCCTCTTCTCCTTTATCTCTGCTTAGATTTCCCACCTGCCTCTAAGCTATCTTGCCATAGGCCAAAAATGGCTTCTCTATTAAGAAATGCTAATAAAGTATATTTCCAGTGTACAGAAAGACATCCCACATCATTTCTTCTGCATAGTCTTCCAGGCACTTGTCATAGTCTCCAGAGACTTCTAACAGGAATTATGGCATTTTGATTTTGGGGCATCTAAAAGTAAAGATAGTTAAAGTTTTAGGTATCTGTATTTTGCTAGATCAGACTTCCTGTGATGAGCCCCCAGGACACAATGTCTAACTTGGAATTCAGGCAGTTTCAGCGATCTAAGACTGCCACAGTTTAAATATATGATGAGGGGTTCATCCTGGGGAAGGGGCAAATGGTTGTATTTGGTAGCCTTTTAAATTTAGTTTGTTAGTTTGTCTATTTATTTTGAGACAGAATCTCACTATGTAGCCCTGACTGAATCAAAACCTGCTATGTAGACCAGGGTGGCCTCAACATGACAAGACACCGGCCTGTCTCATAAGTGCTGGGGCTAGGGCATTCCAGGCCTTTTCTAGATTTTAGACATTTAGTGGATCCGGTCGAAAAGAGGATGGGAAAATAGATTATGATTATTTTGCAAAAAATATAGAATGTGACAGTTTAAACAATAATCACGTAGGCTCTAAATGAATAGATGCATTAGTTCCTGTAGCCACATTGCTTGGTAGCCATCTCTTAAATCATAAGCAAGACGGGGGCCTCAAATCTCATTATGCATTTACACGCAGATATACTGCATCCAGGACACACTTCTGTTTTTAGTTTAAAGTGATTTTTTGAATTTCAAAGGACCCATGTTTTCAAAATTACATTTATGAAAAAACAATCAGACCTATTCTATGGAATAATAATTTTTGTTCCCTTTCCCAGGAGAGTCTAAATGCCCATCATCTCCATAGGTCTTCCTTTCTGTCCATTTCCTTCTGAACATCTGTCTGTCATCACCTCTTAAGGACATTGTTCACAGCTCTGAGAATGTCAGAGCATATTTGGGGATGAAGTGTAGGATGGGCACATCTTCTGTCCCAACTTCCATGGACTAGCTAGAGTACTGGAGTTCTTTTTAAAGAATCTAAGTATTTATTTTGTGTGTAAGTTTATGTGTGAGTGTATGTCTAAGCACCACAGAGTAGAGGTGACACATAACAGGGCATCAGATCCCCTGGAACTGGACACACATAGGTGTGAGCAGCCACCTGGGTGCTGAGAGTCAAACATGGGTCCTCAGTAAAAGCAACAAATGTCCTTAACTGCTCAGCCATCTCTCTGGCTCCTAGAGCAATCCCTTTGGTTTGTTTCTCTGGAGGCAACCACTGTTCAGTTAAATCTCCAGCTCTGGTACAGCAGATCTTAAACTGTGGCCATTAGGGTTGCCTGAGTGAAGGAGAGGTGCCATACAGACAGTGGCAGCAGTAAGAGGCTGTGGAACAGGCAGTCACCACCGAATTGCTAGGTATTTCCAGACATTTGCCTGGGTTCCATGTCTTTATGGAAGCCTTGCTTTCAAATGCAGAATAAGTGTTCTTGTTAAAATTTTTATAATTTTCAATACTTAAATCTGTGAGCCATAATTATTGTAGAATTATTTATAGGTAATTGATTATATAAATGATTAATGTTTATTAAGGGGTTATATGATCGTTTATTGATGTAGACTGAACTTTAAGGCAATTTTTGGAGAGCTGACTGTCCTACACAGTGATGGTGTTAATCCTCTCCCCATGAGCTCAGGAACAAAAAGGAAGGAAGGGCAGTGCCCTGAGTCTTTAAAGGGGACTGGCCACCTCCCCACTTAGGGTCTTGAGACACCAAAGCTATGCCTCTAGGTCCCCCCACCATAACTCCTGAATCCCACCACACATAATCGTTTCTTCTGGATGCTAGCTTTCTTAGATTGGCTCAGCGGTAGGAAGCTGTCCAGAACACACTTTGTCCTGACATTCATGCCAGAGCCTCATCCTGTCTTCCCTGGGTAAGTCCAGGAGAAAACACAGCAGGTGAGCCAGGGCTTCTATGACATTCTCTCCATCACATCAGTCTGCTGTGGATTCTCAGGGTTGAGGCAGAAGTCATGTAATCTTGTTTACGGAAACTGCTTCTGTAAGATGGAGCTGCCTAACCTTACTGGGCTTGTGTGTGTGTGTGTGTGTGTGTGTGTGTGTGTGTGTGGGCTTCCAGTCCCTTTCTGGTCTGTTCTAGCTTAGTCAGTAGTTGTCTCTGTGGCTTGCGGATTCTACCACTCCAGCCTTGAATTCCTTTGTTCCGTCTCCATTTTTCTGATCTTCTTGCCTCCATTCTTTATAGATGTTTAGGACCACAGTGGCCCTGCCCAGATAAAGATGCACAAGGTCCCAGTCATTTTAAACTTAGTTCCACCTGCAAAATTTTTAATAAGTAAGAACTTTTGCTAACTTGGGTGTCAACCTCACTGGAGGTCATCAATTTGTTTAAAACTTTGCTTTCAAGGTATTTTTAGGAATAATTGCTGTAACCCATAGAGTTTAGGCCTTCTGTTGTTTGGGCTATATTTTTTTCATTAAAAGAATATACATTTTTTTTTCTAAAGTACAAGTGTTTAAGAAGCATTGCCACATCCAGATTTACAGTATAGAAAGAGCACACAGTTTTACAATCATAACGAGAAAGGGTGTAGATGGAAATCCACTCTCTCATTTTTAGCAGTGTGCTGTCTGGATGCATGGGTGGATCACAGATCCTCATTTTCCCTCACACCTCCCTTTCTCTCCTCTACGTATTTCCTGCTCAGTTCTGAGAGACCCTTAATTCGCTCTGTGCTGGACTTATGGTCTCTATGAGAGGCGTCTTTTCTGTATGAACTATACTGTGAGCGTTCTGCTCAGTGGCTGAAGGGACCAGATGAAGACATTTGTCCAGCACTTCTCAGAGGGCAGACACAGATTAATGAAGGAATGTGTTATGGTTTGGACGTGAAATGTCCCCACAGGCTCATGCATCTGAACACCTGTTCCCAGCTGGTGATACTGTTGGGGGAGGTTGTGGAACTTTAGGTGCTGAAGATTATCTGGAGGAAGTGGGCCGGTGGTGGGCCGGCCTTGAGGTTGATGGCCTGACCCTACTTCCTGCCTGCTGGTCAGTGGAGAGGGAGGTGAGAGCCCCATGCGTACCGTCCGCTCCCTCAGCTGTGAACTCCTCTGTGTCTTTCCCTCTGGACACTCCCTGTCAAACCATGAGACCCAAAGAGCTCTTATCACAGAGAAGAACAAAGGTGACTGATTCAGAAGGTGTACAGCAATAAAGAGGCATTTTCAGGAAAATGTGGGCTGTAGCTGGCTCTGTGTAACCGAGGAGCAGCTTCACGGCACTAAGGGGACAGACACAGACACTGAGCAACACTCCAGCTCATTCCCTCAGGTACCCGGCTGGGACAGAATAGTGACTTTGAAGACCCGGATTCCATAGTCAAATAGAAATGAGAGAAGAGGTCTGAGAGCTGAGGAGCACCTATATGACAATGAATAGGACAGATGACTCTCTGGAAGCTTGGTGTCTGCTCTGCACACTGAAACCATCTCAGGTCTGACTCAACCAAGTACCACCACTGAGTCATCTGACCACTTCCTGGGTTTCCCCGTCAAGGTCTTCACACCCAACCTTGGCCTGCACCCCACCCTGCCGGAGGATGATCTCAACAGGGCTTATACGCTAAGGCCTGGACAGACTGCTATGTAATGGTCACTGTGGGCACTGTGCTCCCATCCCTCGAGATGGAGATTGAAATGGAAGGTTTGCATAACAGCAATTAGCTGGGAATTTTCTCAGTGTCATTGGCAAGAACCATGTGATCTCCAAACAAGACTTTCTCTGGCAAGAAAGGGTGGTTCATACCGTACAGAAAACTCAAACATGACTTCAGAACATTACGTACTAGTTTAGCCCACAGGGCACATGTGTGGCACCCAGACCTCGCCTCTGATTTTAAGAGCAGAAATATAGCTGGAGTTTGGGTGGGTTGTCACTGGGGAAGGGTAGACTTGCCTCAGTCTGAGGAAAGAGGCCCCTATGGCCTTGGAAATCCTTGAGTATTCTCGGGGGGGGGGGGGCACTGTAACACCCTTCCTCCCCACCCCTGTATTTTCTTCCTCTGCCAATTCATTCTCTGTTCTTCCTGATCTGAATATTTTTCTTACTCAGAGCATCATAAGCGCTTCATCACCAAATTCTTTGATCTAGGAACAATGGCAGCCATTTGAATAGCAGAGGAGAAATTCTTGTTACCTAATTTCACTTTTTCTGCAGACTTTGAACACACATCACCATGTCAGAAAAACTGACAGAGGAGGGACCCCACGGCCCGGCCACACCCTGACCCCTCTCCCTGCCCAGCCTTGCTACTTTACATAGTCTTTTTATTTGTCACCCAATTTGGTCACACTCTTCTGAGGCTAATTATGTACTGGCCTTGCAATCTTTACAAGATTTGCACATGACAAATTCTGATTTGCTTGTTAGGCAGGGAAGGCAATCTTCAAAACGAAGCTTCCTTCATAAATAACCAAAAGGAAGACTTTTACACTCAACAGTAAAGCTAATTTATACTCACAAAGATTTTTTTTCTCCACCATGCATTATACAGTGTCAGGCATAATATTTTAATCCCTACACTTTAACACACTTTTCAGCCTTCCTGGCTTTGATTGACCTATGACGTCTCATTGCTTCTTCATGGATGGTGTGACACAGAGGACTACAGTGTATTATAGGGTGGAATGTGTTATTTTTCCATCTCCCAAGTCTCACTTTTTTACACATGTGCTCTCTCTCTCTCTCTCTCTCTCTCTCTCTCTCTCTCTCTCTCGATTGCATTTAATGGTTTACAAACTAAAATAAAGTCTGAATCTTCTCTGGCCCACCTGTTCTCATTCTCCATCGGTTGTGCAGAACTAACTCTACTCATCACCAAGAAGCTCCAAGAGTGTTTACACAGAGTGGACTCCACCCAGCAACACTTTAAATATAGATGCTCCTCCCCAGGGTTGTGGGCAGTCACCCTGAGGTAGTATCAACAATCTGATCAATAGCTGACCTCCCAGGTGAAGATGTATCTGCACCAACAAGTTACAGAGAGATGCGGTCTCTAGAAATAGTTCAACCACTAATTAGCATGTGATCTTGAGGAAATTATATGACCTTCAACAGAATATTATCCATCTTACCTGTTTCCTAGGTTATAAAGAAAAGAGATAGGGGAGTGTATAGAAAAACAGTTTGGACACTTTGTGATTTCTTATGCAGACAAATCTGAAGGTCAACTATGTCCAAGTTTGTAAAGTCACTTTAGGCTGAAAAATATTTCTTTGAACTTAAGTATATCAGAGGTAGAATTTTTTTTCTTTCTATTTTGAGTTGGGTCTTAATGAAGCTCTGGCCTCAAAGTGACACTGTAGTTGAGACCAGCTTTGAACTCGATCCCCTGCTTCTACCTCCTCAGTGCTGGGATTACAGGCATGCACTATGAGGCCCGGAATAAATTGTTTTTAAAATGTACTAATCGATGCTGAAGACAAACATTCCTAACCTATGTGTGTATCTTAGGCACAGGGAGGGAATTCCTTCTCTTCCCATCCCAGGATTCACACTCAGCCTGTTTTGTGTCCTCACCCTCAGTATACAGAAGGCAGAACCAGCGGCAGAAGTATGTGCTTCTGTCCTTGGTGTCTGATTTCCAGCACACTTATCCAATTACCCACTTTGTTCCTCGCTGACACCATGGTGAGCCTGGTTTTGACTCAGTAACAGGAACCCTATTTATGGAGAAGAATCACTCTGGGATTCTTTTGTTTGGCTCATTGCAATTGATTTATTAGCAGTGAAAACTCAATTTATTACAATAATCAGTGCAGACATTAATGTAAGGAAATGAGGCTTGCTAGTTAGTGTCATATGGGAATGTAAACCTGGTTCCACTGTGAGGGGCCCTGATTCTCTGGAGTGAGTGAGGCTCTACTTCCCACTCTTCCTTGGCTTTCTCACAGAATCCTCCCTGGCCACAGCTACTCATGTTTGTATAACTCCTTTCAGAAGAGATGACAGACAGAGCCTAGTGATCAAGGGCAGGAATGGAGGGCACAGGTGTTCTGAAGGGGGCACACCATGCCCTGATGAACTGATTCCTCCCCAGGCTTTTGAAGGGCCTCCTACCATAGCCATGCAGCTGCCGCTGACTGCCAAACCATACAGATGTGGAGGGATGCCTGAAACCCTGGGCAGAGAGGTACTCAGCCCCACCTGAGCCACCTGGGTGGCTCTTGATGTTCGTGTGATGCGGGTGTGTCAGAGCCGCAGGCTGGCACACACACCTGCCAATGAGCATGGGCACCCTGCAAAGCAATCCAGGACCCCTGTTCTAAATCATACAAAAACTGTGTGTCATGAATTCTCTACTAATGCTTTCCAGTCAGGAGAGGGTAGTGTAAACACTTCTCAAGGAGTTAGGATTCCAAATGCCTCTCAGATCCAGGCACTGGCTCTTTTCATGCTCTCTGTGTGTAGGTTTCCTCCATGTTTGGGCACAGAAAGGTTGGGGTCACAGGCAAGTGTTCTGGAAAACTCACCTTTGCAGCAGAGTGGAAACAGAGATTGGATGAAAACACAAATCAATCATTCAGTTGTAGAAAAAAAGAGCGCATTTGATGCTGGTATTCATTGTCTTTTAAAAAATAAAGTTCTGTAAAAGGGGGCCTTTGGGGGAAGGGGTGATGATGCCTTGAGCTAAAAATTTAATTCTTACATTTTGTTTGTTTGCTTTTCTTCTTGTGGCCCTGGGGGTGGAGTCAGAACCAAGGTCCTCTGCCGGGCTCTGCCTCTAAGCCACATCCCAGCCCAATGGGTTCAAATGGAAGAGCCTGGATGGGGAGGTAGCTGTTGCCTGGAATCCTGGAACCTCAGGCAGGTTGGTCTCTTCTGTCTGTGCAGGGACTCTGGGGTGCCATTCCTTAGAGAGCTCTGAGCTGAAGAGTCTTCCCGGCTCAGAAACCCCCAGGACCTCTGAGTGCGAATCGTGACAACTAATTTACATTCATTTGTCTTGGCTCTCTGCAGGCTGACTTGTTCTCTGCTGCTGCTTTCAGTTATTTTTCTCCTTTCTCGCTCACCCTCTTCCCTTCCCCTTCTCTCTTTTTGTAAAATAGCCAGGCCGGCCTGGGGCTCACTCTGTAGCCCAGGCCGGCCTGGAGCTCACCCTATAGCCCAGGTTGGCCTGGGGCTCACCCTATAGCCCAGGCCGGCCTGGGGCTCACCCTATAGCTCAGGCTGGCCTGGAGCTCACCCTATAGCCCAGACTGGCCTGGAGCTCATGCTTTCTACTTGGCCTGTTTCATCCCGCCAGGCTGGGCTCCCGAGAGGCTTCCTGAGCTGTGTTCTCTCCTCACCTTCACCCAGAGCTGTGGCTCTTGGTCTTTCCCAGCATTCCAAGCTGGGCTGATTTTTCATGATCGTTGCTTCACGTTGGTCCAGTGTTGAATTTGTCCCTGACAAGAATGTGGACTTGAAGTGGTAGCCATCTGTTTTCTTTCTTTCCCTTTTTTCTTGGAGGCCACAGTTCCATCTTCATAGATATTACTGGAAAATACAGACATGCACAGTGAGTAATGCCCCAAGTCAGAGGCACGCAGGCCCCGGCCTGGGGATCCGAGCTGCTCCTCTGCCCATTCCACCAAAGGAATCATTGAGTCCAGGACAGAAACAGGACAAAAAGTTTAATTAATAGCAGGAATTTGTGAAGTTTGGGGCAATGTCATATGAACTGTGAGCAGCAATCCTTATGGTTCCTTAGCAGAAGCCAGAGTTAGGACAGGTACTTCCAGCGACTGAGAACGGGAAGCCAAGGGACCAGAGCAGACCTTGCAAGAAGAGCCATCTTCTGAGAGAGGAACCCGCAGTGCTCAGCAGGTTGGCTCATCTTCAGATAGTTCTGTTCCCTGATCTTCAGCAGGGGACCTCTGTAGCCCATTGCATCTGGAGGCCAATACTAGGGTGGTTACAATTTAACCTCCCAGAATCCTCAGGGTGAAGACAGGCCATGAGGGACAAGCTGACGATGTCAGCCCCTGTGTCGTCACCGGTGTTACTGATGGATAAGAGCAAACCCCGGTGCCCCAGGAACATCTCAGAGCAGAGACAGACACAGAGATGCCACAGAGACAACACAGATACCAGAGTCGCTGAAGCTGCCAGGAGACACAGAGGAAATGCTGCTCTGAGAAAAGATACCAAGTCACACGGCTGAACAAGATGGGTTGAGTTCAGATGAAGGAGTTAGCAAATTATATGCCTGGGCCTTAGGTCAATCAGCATAAAATTAATGTAAGCATTTATGTGATTCTGTGACTCTGTGGGACTGTGAAACTACAGATGTGCAGGGCTGAACCTCTGGTCCAGGCTGGGATAGTCCAGGCCAGAACCTTTACAACACCAGTCACTAAGTCATATTGTCACTGGGGTGTTAACATGGCCTGGACTTCAACAGAGCAAGTGTATAGTGGTAACTAGGCTTTTCTGTTAGTTTTCTGTTTTACACTTATTTATTGATTTTGTGTGTGCATCTGCCATGGTGTGCATGTAGAAGCTGAAGGGTCACTTGTGAGTCCATTCTTTCCTTCTGCCAAGTGTATCTTGGGGTTGAACTCATGACATTGGTCTTGGTGATGAGCCTCTCTACTAGCTAAGGTTTCTTACTCGTCCAAAGACTCCTGTTCTGTGTGATAAATCTAGGCTCCACAGATGTCTATATGAATTTTGATTTCCTTCAAGTTATACCATATTGACTGGTGACTTTTTTCGGGGGGGAGGCTGGGCTTTTTTTATTTAGGAGGCATTAAATGACAGCTTCAATTTCCTTTGGTGTTATAGAACTGTTTAGGTCTTTAACCTGATCTTGATTTAATTTTGGTAAATGGTACCAGTCCAGAAAGCTGTCCATCTCTTCCACGTTCTCTATTTTTGTGGAGTATAGATTCTCAAAGTACAACCTGATAATTCTCTGGATTTTCTGGGGGGTCTATTGTTATATCCTCCTTTTCATTTCTGATTTTGTTGATTTGGATAGTTTTTCTCTGCTTTTTGGTTAGTTTGGATAAAGGTTTATCTATCTTGCTAACTTTCTCAAAGAACCAACTCCTTTTTATTTATTTTTATTAATTATTATTATTATTATTATTAACAAAGAAGCTACACTTTCTATCCTTGTATATCCTTATTCAAGGTCCCTTTCCCCTCCCACCACATCAGGTCATTCTTTCTTCTCCACAACTCCCCATCTCCTCTCTGGGCAGGCAGTAGGCAGTCCCATGGTCCCACTGACCCAATATTGCTTAGTTCAGTCTCTACTCCTGGCAGATCCAGTTTTCTCCCCTCTCCCTCAAGAGTGAGTCAGGTAGAACCAACTCTTTGATTCATTGATTTTCTGTATTGTTCTTTTTGTTTCAATTGTGCTGATTTCAGCTCTAAGTTTGATCATCTATTTCTTCTAGGTGAGTTTGCTTCTAATTGTTCTAGGTCCCTCAGCTGTGCTGATAGTTCTCTTGTGTGGGATTTCTCTAGTTTTTTAATGTAGGCATCTAGTGCTATGAATTTTCCCCTAAGACTGCTTCCATTGTATCCCATAAGTTTGGGTATGTCATGGATCCATTTTCGTTAAATTCTAGGAAGTCTTTCATTTCTTTCTTAATTCCTTGACCCAGAAGTGGTTCAGTTGAGTGATGTTTAGTTTCCATGAGTTGGTAGGCTTTCTGTGATTCTTGATGTTGTTGAACTCTAACTTTAGACCATGGTGATCTGAAATGGTACAAGGAGTTATGCCCATTTTTGATACATGTTGATATTTGCTTTATGAGCTAGTATGTGGTCAGTTTTAGAGAAAGTTCCATGGGGTGCTGAGAAATATGTATATTCCTTTTTGTTTGGGTAGAGGGTTCAGTATATATCTGCTAAGTCCATTTGGGTCATAACTTCTGCTAGATCCCTTATTTCTCTGTTGAGTTTCTGTCTGGTTGACCTATCCAAGGGTGAAAGTGGGGTACTGAAGTCTCCCACTATTAGTGTGTCAGGTTTGATATGGGGTTTAAGCTTTAGAAGTGTTTCTTTTACTTATGTAGGTGTCCTTGTGTTGGGGGCATAGATATTCAGGACTGAGATTTCATCTTGGCTAATTTTTCCTGAGATGAATAAGTAGTGACCTTCCTGGTCTCTTTTTATTGATTTTTAGTTTAAAGTCTATTTTGTTAGATATTAGAATGGCTACACTAGCTTGTTTCTTAGGGCCATTTGATTGGAAAGTCTTTTTCCAACCCTTTACTCTGAGCCTGTATCTTTCTTTAAAGTTGAGGTGCATTTCTTGTATATAGCTGAAGGATGGTTTCTGTTTTTGTATCCATCGTATTAGGGTATGTCTTTTCATAGGTGAACTGAGTCCATTGATATTAAGGAATGTTAATGCCCAATGATCAAGACTGGTGACTTTTCTTGTGCTGTGTAGCCAAACACCTAGCAAGGAACATCATGAGAAAGAAGAGTTTGTCTGGCTCATGTCTCCAGAGTTCAGTCTACCACGGTGGAGAAGGCGCAGTAGAGGGGGTGACTCACACCTGGGCAAATGTGGGAACACAGCATGGTCAGGAAATTGGTCCCAGCTGTGAGCATCATGGCCCACTCCTGCTTCCTTCAGAGACTTCACCTCCTAAAGATTCCTCAGGCTTGCAAAATAACACCACCAACTGCAACCAAGATTTCAAACACGTGAACCTATGGAGGGACACGTCACATCCAGATCACACTGGATATGAAACCAGCTCTCCTGGTCACTCATTGTCCCCTCCACCAGGACGGTTGATAAGAAACACATTTTTTTTTCCTTGTCACACTTCTCATGATCTTATATGAGTGTGTCTCCCATGTGCAATGGTCATCAGTTTCCCTATTCTCTTCCCCTATTCTCAAGGATATTTGAGAGGCATGTAACAATAGTGCCCCTACACACATACAATGCCCAGGATTTTAAACTCAGCAGCAAATCTGGCCTGGCCATTTGCAAAATGTCCTGCAAGGTGATTTCAAGATAACTTCCAAAGTGGAACACTGAATCTGATGGTATCAAACTTAGACATGCCTCCTGTGGGTCCTCATCCTGCCCCATCTGTTTTCACCAGCAGAGAGACATCTCCACAAGTGAAAGCCTTTCTTGTAATCACAAACAGAGGCTTGGATTAATAGTTAACTTGACTTTCTGTAGACATCCTTTTACCCTGGAGTTAATCTCTTAGATCAACGTTTTTCATCACTCCAGAGAGGTCAACACAACTGTCTTCTCCCTCTCTTTCCAATATGATCTGTATTCATTTTTAAGTAAATAACTTATGTTTTCATGGTTTCTAGAAAGATTCCTGGCAAAAATACAACTGTAGGGGCCAGGGAGACTGATTAGTTAGTGAAGTATTTGACACACAGACACAACCCCCTGAGTTTGATACTCAGAACTCATGTGAAAAAATCTAGATGCAATAGCAGGTTATTGTAATCCTAGCACTCTGGAGGCAGAGACATGTGGGCCCCTGTGTTTGGGTTTGCCAGTCTAGTCAAAATAATAAGGTTCAGACTAATGAGAGACATTGCTCTTTAAAAAGTGCCTGAGGAACAATATTCAAGATTGTCCTCCAGCCTCCACATGCATCTGTACACACCTGTATGCAAGCATATACATATACATACAAACACACGTATAACCCACAATACCATACACACACACACACACACACACACACACACACACACACACACTCACACATTAAAGTATAGAAACAAGAGCTAATACCAATTAACCTGCTCCTGAGTATTGTGGACTGTTATGCATCAAATCATGTGTTAGACAAGTTACACACACTGTCTCATTGAATTCTCCAAAAACCTCATGTCATGGCAGAGTGTCCATTTCATCAATTATTCTATGAATATCCCCATGGTGTCTTCTGAATGTGACATGATAATCCATGCTATGAGAATGCATTATTGAATAAGATGCAGGTGTGACCGATCTTAAAGTATAGCCATGGAAACATGATAGACAGAATCATCCATGGGGTCATTTGAGGCAGCAGTAAGTGGCAAAGAATAACTAGTTATTAGGCTAGTTTGAGAAAGATTGATGTTAAACACAATGATCAGAGAAGACATCTCTGAGGTAGAGGCCTACATGATAAGAAAAAATGAGGCATAAAAGTATCGAGGAGAAGAAAATTCTAGAAAAAGGGAACAGTAAACATAGTAGTTCTGGGGCTATTGATAAATTAAGAGAAAAATGAAGGAAGCCAATGTCTGGAGTGTTACAAAGGGCAGAGCGTTAGGTCAGGATGAGGTCAGAAGGACTGCAATGCCTTGTGGGTAATAGGGATTTAGATTATATCCTGGGGATCACAATGGAGGAGTGTCCTATTCTGTTATATAATTAGAAAAGATCACTGTGGAGAATGAACTGTAGGCATCCTGGAATATTAAGAGATTATAGGACTATTGCCATGGTTTGGATAAATGTCTGTCCAAATGGCCCATGTGCTAAATGTTGGACCTCCAGCCCCTGGTGCTATTAGGAATTGGTTGAGCCTTAAGGATATGGGGGCTTATCAGTGGCAATTTGGGTTATTGTAAGTTTAGCCTTAAAAGGGGATTGTGGGACCTCAGTCTCCTGTCCTTCTTTTTCCAGCCATGATGTGAACACTTACTTTCACTCCGATATGCTACCTCAGCACCGTCTGGCCTCAGGGAACCAGAACTTATCAGTCATGAGCTGGATCTTCTAAAACTCTGAGTGACATTTTCTCTCTATAAGTTGATTGGCTGATGTGTTTGTTACAATAATACAAAGCATATTAACATGATCATTGGATGGCTCAGGAGGAAGGTCCTGATGGCTTAGACCACTTACAAGAGAAAACAGGACAAATTCAGTATTGAGAACAGCTGCAGTTGCTTCAAAGCTGTTAGGAGTTGGGGTGCTGGCGACTGGGGGAAATGAAGGTTGATTCTGTCTGAGTGTGACCAGTGAAGCCACATCACAATTAGAGGCAGCTGGAGCAGAGGAAGATGAGGGTTGCTTGCTTAGGTTGGTATTGTCAGGGGAAGTTCTGAGCTTTAGTTTTTAGGCTGTCAGCAAAGTATCCTGTTGGATGTGTGCACCAGACACCCATGAGCTAGAGCTGGGAGCACACATACGGACATTCTTATCTGAAGTCTTGGAATTGAATGATACATTACAGTCAGAGTGTGGCAGAAGAAGAGAGACTGGCTTGAGTCTCAAGTCACTCTCATATGGACCAGTTAAAGGTCCTAGTGGAGGAATTAAAGGGAGGGATTGATGAGGCTGCAGAAGTAGGAAAGCAGCATCTCTAGAAGCCAAGACATGACCTATGCAAAATGATTCCCAACCGCTTCACTATAGAATCAGGTAATGTTTATTATTCCAATAACACGGTACAAAGGCAATTCTGATGGGATGAAAAGGGGGACCAAGGCACACAGGGGAATGCGATGGAGCTTCTTCTTCCTGGAGCAAGCTGGGGCCAAAAGAGAGAGTCACCTCCGTGTCCATGTCCCAGGGTCTCCGCAGCTGGCCACACTGCAATGGGATTCAGTTCCTTGACATCACAAGTGTTTACCTGGGTAAATTCTGATTTCACACTACATCTTTTTTGTTTGTTTGTTTGTTTAAATAAGAAAGTTTTAAACTAAGTATAAGACTATATATTATAGGGATTATTATAAAGTTGTGTTTGGGGAAGGGAAAGACACTAACATAAGCAAGGTCATATTATAATTAACAAACAACAAATATAAGGTATATTTTAATGTTTAGAATATTGATATGAGGCAATGTATAGGGATTGTCTTAAGGTTGTTTACTTTGAATAATAAACTTAATATTTGAATGTTTTTGTTGTGACATGAAGTAATAGTAATTTTAATTATTTAGTTTTTAACATTGTCAAGACTTGAGAGGGAAAATATTTATCTGAAGGTTAGAAGCACGAGAGAGTAATTTTTAAGATTTATGAGAGTACCATGACAGTTAACTATTTGTACAGTTATTTATAGTTTTTTTGTATAGTAGGATTATTTATTTTTTTGGCTATTGGCTTAGGATGTTTGACTAGTTTTTTTATAAGTAGGGTATTTTTGGGTGAGATTGTTTTATTTTTTGTAGGCAGGCTTTAGCAGTTTTTATGTTTTATTTTGTTTGTTTAGATTGGACACTGTGTATGTTGACAGTAGTCGGGGCAAGTGTGGCCTTTTGTTTATAAGGCTGTTATTTGTTAAAGAAGACATTTTTTTTGTGAGATGTTTGTGATGTTTAGCATCACTTTGGGAAAGGAATAGTGATGTCAGTTTTTGTGTCTTTTATGGCTGAATTTTAGATAATAAAATTTTGAATGCTATTTTTTTCTTTTGTATTTATCAAGAAAAACAGTAAATTGAATTTAAAATGCTGATATGCTAACAATAACTATAAAAAAATAAAAATCATAAGCATGGCTTACCAAGGGTGATAATGCAAATAATTTGCTACACATAAAACTACTTTGTGTTCAGCTTTCCCCCTGGATTTTTTTTTCTATCTCTGTATATCCCCATTCAAGGTCCCTTCCCCCTCCCGCCACATTAGGTCACCCTTTCTTTCTCCACAACTCCCCATCCCCTCCCTGGGTAGGCTCCAGATAGTCCCATGGTCCCACAGATCCAATATTGCTTAGTTCAGTCTCCCCTCCTGGCAAATCCAGTTTTGTCCCCCCTCCCTCAAGAGTGAGTCAGGTGTTCCTATAGGTGTAGTGGGATCCGAAGGGTCAGTCCAGGATGTTTCTGATCCCAAGCTGTTTAGTGGTTGTGGTTTGCAGCTTGGGCATGCTTGGCTTTTTTCTTGTTAGTTTGTTTAGGAATGCTATTTTTTTTGTTTATCAAGTGGTTGAAGACGTCTATTTATTTGTTATATTTTAGCATGTTTTTGGAAAGTCTGAGTATCTTGACTGTTATGTGGTAAACTTGAGTAGTGGTAATTTGTAATTTTAGTTAACTTAAAGAGTGAAGCTTATATTGTAAGAATACACATTTTATAAATGAGGATAATTTTTGTATAATGACTCTAAGTATGATAATTTTATGAATATTAACTAGGATATATATGTTGTATAAAGTGACAACAACATCTTTTTTTTCCAGTTGATGCAAATAGCAAGAGGATTTATTTCATCTGTACAGGCGGGTTACCTTCCTGCCTCAGGAGCAAGGGAGTAGCAGGGATTAACAATCTCATATCTCTTTTAAAGGCTAAGACCATAAAATCACCATAGCAACTGGGGTAATACACGATTGGTCACTTTAAAGGTCATACTTAGAGTCATAAGGTTGCTCACAAAAGTCATGGGGTTGCCTTAAGATCAGCTGGTTAGGGGGTTTTTACAACTGAGTTGGCCGCAGCTATTCTGCTTGGAACTTCTGGTATTTTAATCTCAGGTTCCACCATTATGTCCTATCTGAGTTGATTACGGCTATCCAGGCTGGGTCCCTCTGGTTCCTGGGACAGACTTTTAGACTTTTAGTTCCTTGTTCTCATGGGGGGGGGCGCGTGTTGCTCTGCTGAATACCTGAACTGAATGCCTCGGTCAAGCCTTAGAACTCAGGGTCTTTCATTCCCCCATTTTCTTTTTGGGTACTGTCTCAATCATGAGACTCTGGCAATATGCTCATGGAAGTAGTCTATCTAGAAGATGGTCTTGTGCCCCACCCCTGCAGGCCCAAACTGATCTGCAAGGTCTCAAAAGAGCAGCTGGGACCTGACTTGCAAAGCCAACTCTAGGCTGTAGGGACCTTTGGCCTCTACAAAAAGATTTGTCTCCTATGCCAGGTTTCCTTTTAACTTAGCATTTCAACTTGTTATGGGTTTGGGAGTTAACGGTTGTAGTTTCTCTTTATTACTGCTTCAAGCTGACATTGGGGCATTGTTGTTAAGGCCCCAAAAGGTTGAAAAGCTAGTAAAGGCACTGGTCTCCAGGTCTTCTGTCAGGAGTACGTAGTTGTCTGATCCAGTAGCTGAGAGACAAGGAACAACCCACATCGGTAGAACTGGTTCACAGGCTTTCAGCGAGTCCAGGGCTCCTAGTCAAGTGGAAATCTGTTGAGATATGTTAAAACTGAGAACAGTTAACTTAAAAAGTTAGAATTTAGATGTTGGGCCCAGTCTTAGTAATTTGGGAAGGGCAGGAGTCCCCAAACCAGAAGAGAAAAGTATCATCCTTAGGAACAGACAGGTGGGAAAAACTTAGGCTATACTTACCTGGAATCTTTTTGGCCTCTGTGAAGTGGATCCAAATTCTATGATTCTGTTAATCTCATACAAATTGAAAAATATAAGAAATTTAGTTATATTAGGATTCCCAATCAGGTTTAATAAAATGAGCTTGAAAACTGGCTATCACCTTGCAGAAGAATCTGATTGTCTGATTCTACCACGCTGATGAAGTTATAACTAGCCCAGCCGTCAATACTTACAGAGATCTGAGAAGGATAAATTATACCTAAGGGCAGAATGAGCAGCTTCTGAATCTACTAAAAACAACAGAGACCAGTCCATATCTAGTTAGCCATACCCAGGTCTCCTCCTAGTTGGAGGCGGAAGTATCCAAACAGCATCAATCTTCAGCTGCCAGGCCTTTAAGGTGGGAAATTTTCCCCCAAAGTAGAGGGACATATGGGAGAAGACTGACCTTACTTTGTTTAGGCAAAAGGTTCAATCAATTCTCTAATGTCCTCAGATCTAGGCCAGGTTCCTGGCAGCAGGCAGGCATTGTGCTATGGCATCTTGCCCAGGTCAGCACTGCTACAATCCAGACGGAGATCCTGGTGTCTCATAATCTTCTTTGGAGACCTTGGGTCACTGTTAGGATCTGGGAGTCTCTGTCTAAGAAATAAACATTTTAAATGCCATATTCTGCAGATCTCTGAAATATGAGGGCTGCCCAGGTATATCTGCATAGAAAAACTTTGTTTCTAGTTACTTGTTGTAAGCTTAACCCTGAAATTTATACAAGAGACTAAATCTCAATCCTATAATTAATCACAGTACTTACAAGAATGACTGCTTGTGTTTCTTAATAGCTTTGAATTAGCTTTCATTGTTTTCATTAGTACACTTCACAAATATTTCATGGATGTCTTTATTATCACTCTAAACCTTAAAAAAAGTTTGTTCTCAAAACTATGTGCTGAACTTAGATTTAAGATCTATGTCTGGCAAGATAAACTGTCTTTGCAACCTTAATTACATACTTATAAACTTGTTTTCAGATAAGTTAAAAAGATTTCTAGCACACAGAATCTATTTTTACACTCAGCATGGAGTCTGTATGCTCAAATTAGGTCATCTGCCAAAGTTCTTGTCATATAAATATCAATAGTGCATGATGATTAATAAGCTAATTTCAGCATTTTAACAATTATAGTTATATTCACACATACAGAGTTGGATCCAAGTTACATACATACATACAAATTTAAAGCTAGCTTTCATCCACACATAGTTAACTCTAAGTCACATACATGTCCATATAACCATACATATGTCATAAACATTTTACAGTGAAGAATCATCAGCTAATTCCAAAATGAAGAAAAACCAAATCGAATTAACCCAATATCTTACAGTTTCTTTTTAAAATTCAGTATCTGCAGGTATGAGAAACCACAACAAACAAAATCCACATCACCTCAGACCTTCTATAACATTCTATATACCTTTTATAGCATTTTATATTCCTTCTACAGCATTTTATATACCTTCAGTTGGTCTCTCCAATTCCTTAGGCATCTTTGCTTCAGAAATTTTTTCTTCCTGTCCCTTTATTATCCCAATCCTCTGCCTTCTTTATCATCCTCTGGAAAACATAAAAACTTTCACAGTCCTTCTTGTGGGTCTCTTCAGTATGCATACACTGTAGGAGCATACAACCAACATGAAGCATCTGAAACTAGCAGTAGGGTTTTTGTTTTTCTTACCTAATAATAATTTGTAACCAACCTCTGTAAAAGATGACAAACCCACTGGATCTGAATGATCAAAGCAGCAGTCACTTTGTCTCAGCAACTACAGTCAGTGACTGACCAAAAATGCAATCCAAATGGAGTCATGTCATATGCTTTTAAATTTACTCATGCATAGATTTTAATTATAACAGATTTTAACCTTATTTAATAATTTCTATCACTGTCATATCAAAAAACATTTGAACTCCTGCTAAGTTCTCATTTCTGACCATAAGTGCAGTCACAGCAGCTGTGGGTGGTGACAACTGCTATTGGGAATAGAGATAGCAAAAATACTTAAACCATTCTGTATCAGCTTTATCCTTTTAACAAAATTAGAGCACATCAGAACAGCATAGATAACTTTCTTGAGAAACAGACAAAACTTCTCAACAAGGCAAATAGAACTTTCTGACCAGAAACAGGACCAAATGAGCAGGTAACATCCGAGTTACAAAAATGCATGCACACATGAGTCCAAACATTAAACACGCATCCTGTGGCCACAGTTTCCATGCACTCACACATTCATCAATAGGTGTAGCCTGGCTAAAACATCTGCATAGATAAAACCAAACAGGGCAATGTTACACATGAAGAGAGCAATGAACAGTTTTCAGGAGGCTGCTATGGGAATGCTGCCAGGCAGCAACAGGTACCCCTGGCTCTTGGGAAGAACCAGGGGCTTCTTGGTCCCAGTCTTCCTGTTGTGGATAGACACTAGAAAACACTGAGACAATTGACAAACACAAAGCAAACACAATTAGTGCAGTGGTCGACTGGGCTACAGAGATACAAACGGGAGCGGCCTTTAACGGCTCTGGTTCCCTGGAAGGGGAGACACAAAGTCTCCTACCTTCCTCCAGACAATCCTAGAGGAGACTCCCAGGGAGGGAATCAGGGGGGGCCCGGACTCAAGGCACATCTGCCTGCCTCCCCCACTGGCCCAACTACACTGGTCCTGTGCAGGAACAAAAATAAAGATGCCAAATCACCCAGACAATAGACAAGGACACAATACTCATGGAATATTCAAGCTTGTTCTTACCTCCAACCGGTCCCAGAGTGGGGGTCCAGGGTCACCCCAAAATTCCAGATGAGCCCCCACAAGATAGACCCCAGACTCAGGGTATTATCCTCGGGAAGGGGGACCCCAAGAACCCAGACTCCAGTCCAGTCGATGCAAATAGCAAAAGGATTTATTTCATCTGTACAGGCGGGCTTCCTCCTTGCCTTGGGAGCAAGGGCATAGCCGACAACAGTATCTTAACTATATATTATTGTATAAAATATTTAAGCAGAGTTATATAAAATAACTTGTGTATATATTATAATAAATGTTATGACTAGCATAAATAAATAGAGGTAGAAATTGTATTATGGAAATGATAAAATATTCAACATGTATTAATGTGTAAATATTTTAAATAGAGGTAGAAACATGTATAAAATAGGGCAATTATATATTTAATTTTGTATTAATATATAGATTATTTTAATTGAACATGTAGGATAATTTTTATTTGTGTTAATATGTAAGTATATTATGGCAATTTATTTTTGGTTTACTTTTTGGTTGATAGTTGTTTGTAGGTGAATATAATAATTTTTATTTTTTTAAAGGAGTTTTTATGTTTATAATATTATTTTATTTTGTATTTAAGATTAACTTGTAACTATCTTATTAGGATGATAATTATTTATAACTTTTGAATGACAAATTTATTGGGAGAGGGACACTGTTTTTTTATTAGGTTGTTTTATGTTGGCTTGTGGGCAATGGTATTTTTGTGGAGTCTTGTAAAATTAAAATAATGGTTAAGTTTTAATGAATTGACTATAAACATCTATAACTATTTTTATAGTATTGGATAAGTCTATCTGAAAATCTTGTTACAGGTATGACATGAAGTTATCTTATAACTGTCTTGAATGGTCTATATATCAAAAGTGATCATTGAGAGAGAGTCACTTCCGTGTCCTGGGGTCTCCACAGCTGGCCACACCTGGATGAGATTCAGTTCCTTGATGTCACAAGTGTTTACCTGGGTAAATTCTGATTTCCTGCTACAGTGATCATGTTTCAGGAAGGAAAAAGTGATGGCCCATTCAGTTGATGATGACAGGTTATGACAAGTGTAGAGAGAAATGGGAAATGAGCAGACAGCGGTGACCACAAGCAAGGCTGAGAGGGAAGGATTAGGGGAACAAGCTCAGGCTTTGAATCCAGTTAAAGATGTGAACCCAGTGTACCTGGCTTCCAGGCTATCCTCGAGCTTACCTCAGTAGGTAGCCATTTCTACTTCATCTTTTGTGAGTCACCAGGGCCAGATGGCATCAGCCAGCCAATGGGATGGAATGTTCTTTAATTCAGAAGAAAGTTGTAAAACACTAACCAGACAAATCACTGTGGGACAGAGTATGACAGAAAAGGTACTCTCAGGTGATGTGATGGGAATATTCTCTGTATACTGAAAATAAAGGAACTGGTTTGGCCTATGTAGAGCACTGTAGAAGTGGGTGGAGAATCAGAAGACAGACAGGTAGAAGGAGGGTGGAGTTAGTTTCCATCTGACCCCCGAAGAAGAAGAAGAGACATGTAAGAAATACAGGTGAGCCACGGGCTGGGACATATGGCAGGTAGATTAATAGATTACAAGAAATGGGTTAAATTAAAATGAAAGAGCTAGCTAGTAATGTGCTTGAGACATGGGCCAGACAATATAAAGTTAATATAAGTGTGTGATTCATTTCTTTGGAGGACAAAAGCCACCACAGGCCAGGTCCAAACCTCTGGCCCAAAAGGGCCCAAAAAACTTTCTACAACAAGGTGACTTACACTCAGGCCAGAGTATGGCTTCACCATCCCTCTGAGCCTCATCTGAGGAAGGATTTGTTGTTCTCATGGGACTGAGTCACTGAAGTCCTTGACATGGCTATATTCATGTCACCAATATACGTTCATTCGGGACTTTGTTGTTCCCTATACCTAAGTAGAAACTCATGATACGCACTGATTGGAGAGTAGAGTCACAACAGCATCCATTCTTTGAGAATCCAATCACTTTTGCTTTGTTTTCAGTCAGCATAGTTAATTTGACCTCTGTCTTCATATGTAAGAATGCTTGAAATCCTTATAGCATTCATTCATAAAATTATCTTAAGCCTTCCACTTATCTGTCCTCTAGGCAGTTTTCCTGGCCTGACTGCCTGCTCTGAAGTAACTGGTAGCTACTTCTCAAATAACTGACTCAGAGACTTAACATAAATTAGAAATGCTTGACTTGTTACTGTCTCTTACAACTTAACTCCATTTCTATTAATCCACATGCTGCTTCAAGGTTTGTGACTTTTACTTCTATCCCATTTTGTGTGTTCTACTTATTCTCCATCATGCAGGTGAATCCAGACTCTACCCTTCTTCCCCCAGAATTCTCTAGTCTGGCTCTCCTGCCTAACCTTATTATGTTCAGCTATTGGTCAGTCAGTTTCTTTATTAAATCCAACACAGCAACATATATTCATATAATGTAAAGAAATATTCCACAGCAGTGTCCATTCACCTACTCATTCATTCATATAGCCACTCATTCATTCAATCATAATCTATCTACACATCTTTCCACATATTGATTTACCATTCTTCTGGGTATCTATTCATGCATTGGCAGTCAGTTCATTTGCCCTTCTACTCACACATCCATTCACCCATTTTTTTAAAAATATCCATCCACCCTTAAACCTATCGATTGCCCATACATGTATCTATCCATTGATTCACCAATTCATCCATAATCTGTAGGAAACAGAGGCCTTGAAATTTTAAACAGTTTGTCCTGGGGTCACACAGCTGTTAGGTATTCACATTTGGATTTGAACCCAGTAAAACTGGATCCTCAGCCCCATATTTCAAACCCCATACTAAGAGCATCTCATGGCACTGTACTAGGATTGGATTTCCATCTATATAGGCAATGGAAATCTCATGTCACTTCAAATGTTCCAGCTTCCCAAGCTTATCACAGTTCTCTGCATAAAACTCATGGTAGAGTCTCCATCCAACCCCTGAAGAAGAAGCATGTAGGAGTTCAGGTGAGCCATGGGCTAAGCCACGTGGTGGGCAAATTAATGGAAATGGGTTGAATTAAGATGAAAGAGCTAGCTAGTAATGTTCTTAAGACATGGGCCAAACAGTATGAAGTAATATAAGTGTCTGATTAATTTCTTTGGGGGACAAAAGCTGATGCGTGGACCAGGTTCAAACTCCTGGGCCCAAACAGCCCTGGGGAAAACTTAATACAACAGATGGTGCCAACATGGCTGAACAACCACATGAAGCCTGAGAAAGTTTAAAAGCTTAAAGAGCATTCTAGATCACTGAAACAGAGCCAAAAGTGGTTTTCTGAATTGTGTATTTGAATTGATTTATGGTACAGAGACAGCATGGTGTTCAGGCAGGAATTTAAAAATGGCGCATTCACGGCACACAGCTTAAACTCATACGTTTTGTGAAAGGCTTGGCATAAGTGTGATTGATTTTTCTGGTAGCAGCATTTCCTGAGTCTCCTCTAGTTGCCAGCAGTGGGCTCCTCCGCCATATTGAAACACCGCCAAAAGGGGCGGAGTCAGCAATTAAAGTGATACCATCATTTTAAAAGCTCTTTGGGTTGGAAAATGATTAAGAATTCTCAATAAAACAGATTTAGACTCTCAAAACTTCTAATCAGGGAACAATGTATGTAAAATATGCATAGGCTACAGAGAGAGAAAAAAAGTGAAGAAAGCCCTTGAAAAAGGAGAAATAAGAATAAAGATAAAAGCCTTGAAAGATGGCAGATAAACAGAGAATCTGGATTATGTTTATTTTGATTTCTTTTGATTTTTTAACTTTTAATGAGCTAACTGCAGAAAGACAATTGATTGCTAAGGCTGCTAAGTTAAACAAATACATATACTTTAAAGATATCTTGACTTTCAAATCTGTTTATAAGAATATGTTACTTGGGAAAAGAGTTTATGCTTTTGTCTCCACAGAAGATCAAAACCCGTGGATTGGTTCTAGGCAAATGTGGTTCCATTTGCCAAGGCCACCTGAAATTCTCTGATGGGAAGATCAGCTTCCAAGATGGTCAGTTGAGATGATCCAGCTTCAAAATCCCATGAGATCAACGTCCTTTGACAGCAGGAAGCAGTAATAGAAAGAAAGCTACGTCCAATTTCCCCAAAATATTATTTATTAATGTTTGTTTTCATTATAAATGGTTAATGGTCATAGTCAATCTCTTTAAAAAAGAAAGAAAGAAAAGGAGAGGAGGATATAATATAAGAATGATTAGAAAAGATAAGTGGATTTTGATTTATTGATATAAACTTAAGGTCAATTTTGTTATGCTGTATGTATTTTTCTACTCTTGATTAAGGTATGATGCTGATGTAACTCATTTAAAATTGTAATCTGTAATTGAGAAATGCAGATTAATAGTCATCTATGATAACCAAACTTATAGTCATGTTAGTTAGGTTTTTGTAGGTATGCAAAGATATATTTCAGTTAGATAGGTAGTCTTCAAACACTTCAAAGACATGTAGAATATGGCATTTAAAATATTTTAAGAAATTAGACTTTTCTGGACAGTGAGACAGGTCTGCTTCTGGCAGCACCAATGTATTTCAGGAAAATGATGGGCATTGAAGAAACTTCATGTGCAATTTACTTTGTGGCAACAGCCACTGAACAAGAAACTGTTCTGGTATTGACTGCTTGACAGTATGCTGTATGAGCTGGACATGCAGGTTTCATAGGAAAGTGACCTTTGAACTTCAGCAGAACAAGCCAAGTTGATCCTTCAGGTTCCTGCTTTGCAGAAAACATCGCCAGGCATTCTTCAGGACACAAGGAGAAGTGACTGATGGACTGTGTCAGATTTCCTGCATCATTGAACAGTATGCCAGAGACTTTGGGCCATAAAGGCTGAAGATTCCCAACATTACAAAGGAACTTTGGGTGACTATCCAGGCAGACAGATGTCATCTCTGTCATTTTCTAGACTTTGGAAGTTGCTTGCACTTTCTGTTTATTTGGATAATATTATATCCTTCTGTGGTCTTTGATGTGGTTGAAGGTTTAATAATTATAGGTATAGTTCTTTTTAGTTTAAAAGGTATACTAGATATGAAACTTTAGACTCACAAGGATAAGGTAGATAATAGAATATTCTGTTTAATTTTGTCAATACAAATAGACTGGATATTGTGACTGTAATTCTGACTTGAGAGCTGTTCTGTATGTAATTTTGCTATATGGAAATTGAAACCTTCCTTTTTAATTAGACAGAAAAGAGGAAATGTGGTGGAAATGTTCTTTGTATGATATAAATAAAGGAACTGTTTTGACCTATGCACAGCACCGTAGAAGTGGGTGGAGAATCCGAGGGCAGGCAGGTAGGAAAGGGTAGAGTTAGTCAGTCTCCATCAGTCACCTGAAGAAGAAGCATGTAGGAATCCAGGTGAGCCATGGGCTAAGCCATGTGGTGGGCAGATTAGTAGAAATGGGTTGAATTAAGATGAAAGAGCTAGCTAGTAATGTGCTTAAGACATGGGCCAAACAGTATGAAGTAATATAAGTGTCTGATTAATTTCTTTGGGGGACAAAAGCTGATGCGTGGACCAGGTTACAAACTCCCAGGCCCAAACAGCTCCATATTTCAAACTCCATACTAAGGGCATCTCATGGCACTGTACTAGGATTGGATTTCCATCTATATAGGCAATGGAAATCTCATGTCACTTCAAATGTTCCAACTTCCCAAGCTTATCACAGTTCTCTGCATAAAACTCATGGTAGAGTCTCCATCTGACCCCCAGAAAAAGAAGCATGTAGGAATCCAGGTGAGCCATGGGCTAAGCCACGTGGTGGGCAAATTAATGGAAATGGGTTGAATTAAGATGAAAGAGCTAGCTAGTAATGTGCTTAAGATATGGGCCAAACAGTATGAAGTAATAAAAAAAATAAATAAATAAAACTCATGGTATCTGGAACTTACATGGAAAGGACTTACATATTTATTTATTTGAATGTCTGATTGTACTGTGGTGGCTCATAACATCTGAATGTATGTAACAAGTATCAGTATTGACTATGATACAATCACACCATATCAAATTTATCTCAAGTATCTTAAAAATCATTTATACTGATTGCTACTCAAGGTTATGACAGCTTTTAGGCCTAGTGTTCTATTTCACTATTTAATTCATTAATAGAAGCACACATGTTATTATAGTATAAATGTGCTCCAAAAATCTTGAAAACGCTGTTTCCATACAGTTGGTTTCTTTTGTAACTCAGTATATTTAAAGTCGTTACCAGGAGAAGAGAGCAAGGAACTTCTGCAGAGTGGAAAGGCCCAGATCCAGTCCATCCATAATGTGAGGCCTCTGGCTGATGCCTTTAAAGAGGCGCTTAGTCATGCAAAACACACCCTCTATCGTGAGTTCCATTACCTAGTGGCTACTCTGTTGATTTTTGATTTTCAGTGATGGGGAATTCATTATGTAATAAACACAACACTTTTCCTGTCTTTAAAACTTGAAATTAGGCCTGGGGATGGAGCTCAGTGCCAGCTTCCAGAAAGCCTCAAGCTCCATTTCCACCACTGTACACACTGGGTGTGGTAACACATACCCTTAACTTCAGTACCGAAGGAACAAAAAGATCTGAATTTCCAGGTCAGTCTTTGTTATACATAGTGAGTTATGGGCCATCATAGGCTACATGGGTCCTCATCTTAAAAAAAAATTCTGAAGAATACAAAGAAAACAATAAAATAAAATAACACACACACACACACACACACACACACACACACACATAACCATGTAGTAAAATGTTCTTCCCACTCTGCTTTAGGACTCACTCTCTCTCCAGATATAGGGTACCACTGAAAGTGAATGGCTGTCTTTGAAATCTATTTTCTGGAAATTGAGCATCTTTCTGATGATTTCTGGGGTTGACATCCCTCACTTTTACAAATCTCCACAACACAGGAGCAGCCAGAACACGTTTCCCATTCCTGTCACATCAGCCTTAGTTAATTCTCTGAAATTCACGATCAAGTCCCACCCCGTCTTCCTCCTTAGCACCCTCAGGCATGGGACTAAACAAACAGTGGGTCCGTCTAACTAAAGCTCTGCATTCCCCGCTCTCCCCATCCCCGTCTGTGCCAGCATTACTGACTGCATTCCTGAGTCCTTAGACATCATCCCTCGTCAGCCATTTAATGTGAGACTTGTGTCCATGATTGTATCACCCACTCTTCTCTTCCTTCATTATCACTCAAATGGTTACCACACCCTAGCACTGGGCTTTTCATACAGGTGTATGGATGCCTTCCTGGCAAGTTCCCTCTATTTCTTTTGAAAAAAAAAATCTTTCCACAGCCATCTCCTGGTTGGCAGCCATTCTGCTCTTCTCATCAAACCACAGTGAAGTGTGTTTTCCTTGGCTGTCAGTGTGGGTTTGTAGCAGGGAAGGAATTCACGACCCTAGGATGATGGCCATGGGTGTAGCCTCCGTGCTGGAGAGCACTGTTACAGCACCGCTCAAAGGAAACTTGGCCTCAGACAGCCACTTACATTGTCACAGCTGTGAATGACATTGTCAGGCCTTTTAGCTCAAACTCCAAACGAAGTGTTTCGAGACAGGAAGCTGAGCAGGGTATGGGTCTGGACAGCCTGCTTCATCCTTTACAGTTTTTTTCTTTGTAGTCACTCAAAAATAAAATGCATCAAGGACCAGTTTTCCTCCAAAATCCAGAAAAGACAGTACTCTAGATTTTTCTGACTATAGAGGAAGGAGGTCAATTCTGCATTTTTCTTTCCCTCAGATGTTTTGTTTCCAGGTTTTAAGTTCCCGGTCAGTAGATATCTCAGGAAATGAAAAGGGTAAAAAGAAAAACCACTCAGATTTGTGTCCCTAATCTTAAGTGTAAGCACTATGAGGTGGTATGAATATTACTCTAGGCTACTCTTGAAGTTACATGTGCAGAGGTCATGTCCATCCATAAAGGGATCTTGAACTGGACGTGGGGGGTCAGAAGAAGGCTTTATTAGCAGGTACAAGGTCCCGAGACTGATCTGCAGTACTGTATAACCTGGACATGGTGCTTACTGGCAATCATAACACCGGGTGGATGAAAGCAGGATGCTCAGAAGTTCAAGATTATTCTCAGCAACATAGAAAGTTTAAGTCCAGCCTGAGCTACATGAAACAGCCTGTCTCCAGCAAAACAAAGCAAAACAGAACAAAGTACCCCAAAGAATCAGTCACAAAATCAAAGCAAAACACTAGAAGACTAACATATACAAGAAAGCAGTCATTTTATTTTTTTTTAAATTTTGTTTTCTTTTTAATTGTGTGTGTGTGGGGTGGGGGATATGGATATGTTCACAGGAGTTTAGGAGCCCACAGAGGCCAGAGGCATCAGATTCCTTGCAGGTGGAGTGACTGGCTGTTGTTAGCTGTCTGCTGTGGGTGCTGGGAACCCAACTGAGATCTTTTGCAGCATCAGTATGCTCTTAAAGCAGAGCCTTCTCTACAGCCCCATTTGTTTGCTCTTAGTTTAAACATCTATACTCATATGTACTTTGACGTCATCCAGAAACCAGGTAATACTATGCCTGGGGAAATGATGCAACGCTATATAGATCAATTTCCTGTATCACTTCCATCCCACTTAAGCAGCCTCTAAGATCCCTCGTAGTGCCATTCTATGATGAAAAATCCTCACAAGTTTTGCTGTTCTGAATGTCTTTTATTGGACCTTCATTCCTTGAAGAACATTTCACGGACACAGCATTCTGGGAGTTCTGGGAACCTTTTGGTTGTTGCTGCTTTTGTTCTTTCAAGGCTTTAAAGATGCTTTTTCGTTGCCATCTGGCCTACAAAGCTTGCAGGAAAACCACGGCTGGCCTCGTCCTCAGTCTTTACTCATTTATTCCGGATCTCGATAGGTCAGAAGACACCAGCCATTTTTTTTCTTTATTTCTAGATTTCAGCAGTTTGATTTTGATGTGCTGTGGTTTTTGTTTCCCTGGATATTTATAATGTTAGATACTTGATGGAACTTCAAATCTTTGAACTGAAAAGAGTTTAGGGCATTCTTTCCCCAAATGTTTTCTATCTGCTTCTTCTAGACACACAAATATTTCTTTTGAAGTTGTCACACACACACACACACACACACACACACACACACACACACACACACACACGGGGTGGGGGTTAGACAGGTTCTCACTCTGTAATTTTAGGATAGCCTGGTACTTTCTATGTTTACTAGACTGGATTTGAACTCACTTTGATCCTCCTTCTGCTGCCTGCCAAATTCTGGGATTTTGCATTTTGTTTTGAAAATGTCTCCTCTTTCCTGTCCCTTTTCTTTCTGGCATCACAGTCCTAGTGTAACCTGTTGTCCAGGGTCTCATCTGAAAACACTTGCTCCATGGAATGAATCCATAATTTCCCATGATGGGAGAGCTAGCCAATGACCAAAAAGTCTCACTGCACAACATTACACAGCTCTTTGAGCAGGTTAAGACATTGCTCGACATGATTCTACATCACTGTAATTATTTAAAAACCATCATCAGGAAGAAACAGACATCCTTCCTCCACTAAGAACATCTCCCTGCTGTATCCCAGAGCATAGAAAACAGGTGCAGGGGCAGACGCCATGGAACCATGGCACAAATGAGTAGCATCTGGCTGGAGAATCAGGTTTTCTGAAAAGTGAGCTTTATTTCCTGTGTACTTGTTTAAGAAAAGCTAAAAAGTCACCTTAAGCATTTAAAAAATTGTGATATAATTAATGTGTGTAAAACCCTGGCTTTGATCAATAGTCCTGAAAAGAAAGGACTAGCACATGAGTATAGTCACTTCTAAAATTTTCAAATTACACTTAATTATTATGTGTATGTGTGTGCATATGTGCAGTGTGGTGCATATGTGTGTGTGCACTTATGTGTGTGTGTTTGCATGAACATGCATCCATGCCATAATATGAGTGTGGTGTTCAGAGGAGACTTTCTCTTCTTCTGCCATGTATGTCCAGAGGATCAGCTCAGCAGCAGACATCTTTACCTATAGAACTATCTCACCGCCTCACAGGCTCACCTTTTTAGTATTCAGTCAGCATTCTCCTGCCATGCACACTACAGAGTATTTACAACCTTCCTCACTCTCATTCCATTCATCACTGGTCATTTTCACTTTTCTTCCTCATCCTAGCTTCTGGAAACTACAACTTAACCTTCTGTCTATGGTTTTACCTATTCGCTCTTTAGGTAAACAAAATCTTGCAATATGTCTGCCTTTGCTCATGTGGCACAGCCTGTTCATGGTCATCATGTTGGAACATGTATGTGATTTTATGTTTGAAACATATTCCATGGTATGGATATGCCACTGCATTTTTCCTATCCTCCAGTTGATAGTTATTGGGTTGTTATCACTATGAATGTCACTATTGTAAACATTTATGAACTGCTTTGTATGCTCATGTTTAGTTTTAGCTGTGTCAGAATCTTGACACAATATAGAATCCCTGGGGAAGGAGTCCCAGTGAACGACTGTCCAGATGAGGTTGGCCTGTGGGCATGTCTGTGAGAGATCATCTTGATTTTGAGAATTGAGGATCTGCCCACTATAAGTTCCTAGTCAGGGAAACCAGAGACATGCAAAAGTGGAGAAGGTGAGCTGAACACATGCATGCATGCTTCCGTTGCTCCCTGTTCTTGACTGGGAGTCTACTGTGATCAGCTCTTTCTTGACTGGGAGTCGTCTACTGTGATCAGCTCTTTCTTGACTGGGAGTCTACTGTGATCAGCTCTTTCTTGACTGGGAGTCTACTGTGATCAGCTCTTTCTTGACTGGGAGTCTACTGTGATCAGCTCTTTCTTGACTGGGAGTCGTCTACTGTGA
>PVIH01000643.1:0-43983 GCA_004025045.1 Sigmodon hispidus
GGTGGGGAGTTGGAGATGGGGGGTGAGGAGGTGAGGAGATGGGGAGGTGTGGAGATGGGAGGTGAGGAGGTGAGGAGGTGTGGAGATAGGGAGGTTTAGAGGTGGGGAGGTGTGGAGATGGGGAGATAAAAGAAGGAAAACAATGATCAGGATGTATTATATGAATTTTCAATGAAAAACAAAAGAAAAAATTTTATTAAAAAATCATTATTAGCTCAGTTATTTATTAAATGAATTGTGGTTTGCTGTTTAATTTTTGCAATTCTTTGTATATCTGGGATGTTATTCCCCTGTCTGATGTTTTCTCCAGGCTCACTCCTGGCCCTAGACTGATGGCTTTGCCAGAGAGAAGCTCTTTAACCCCATGTAGCTCTGTTTGTCAATTCTTGGGATCATTTGCTGTGCTTCTAGAGACCTTCACAGAAAGCCTTGTTTATGCCTGTACCTTAAAGGGTTCTCATACATCTTTCTCTAGAAATTTCAAAGCTTCAAGTCTTACATTAAGGTCTTTGATTCATTTTTTTTGTTGTTGTTCAGGGTGACAAATATGGATCTACCTTCACTTTTCTGTTAATTCCATTTTCCCCATAAAGTAGTGGGTTTGGTTTTCTTTTGTATCCATCAACATAGGCCTTTGACATCCTTATCAAAAAATAGGTGGCTATAACTGTGTGAGCTTATTTCTGGGTAATTTATTCTACTCTGTCAGTCTGTGTATCTGTTTTTTATGCCAATACCAGACTGGTTTTGTTACCATGGTTCTATAACGTAATTTGAGATCAGATGTTAAGATACCCCCAACATCAATCTTCCTGCATTGTGTTTGGGATCTTTTTTGCTATGATATGTATTCTCATTTTTCTATTTCTGTGAAGAATTTCACGGGACTTTGGTGAGGATTTCACCGAATCTGTGGGTCACTTTTAATGGTATGGTCCTTTTAACAATATTGATCTGGCTATCCATGAGCATGTAAGCCTAGTGTCTTCTTTAATTTTGTTCCTCAGTGTTTTAAGATTTTCACTGTATTGACTCTTTTTCACTTGGTTAGGTTTGTCACAGGTACTTCATATGTTTATTCACTTATGTTGAAAGTGTTGTGAATGGAAATTTTGCCTGATTTCTTTCTTGGTGGGTTCAACACTAATGTATAAAACACTGCTGATTTTCATATGTTGCTTTTTCTACTTTGCTAAAAATGTTTATCAGGTCTCTGAGTTTTCTGGTGAAGTGTTTAGGGTCTTTTAAATCCATGTGGTCTCCAAATTAGGATAATTTGACTTCTTCCTTTCCTGTTTGGATCATTTTAATTTCTTTTGTCTTATCGCTCTAGCTAAGACTTTGAACACTATACTAAAGAGAGGGAGAGTAGGTGTCTTTGTACCATTGCAGATTTTTCAAGAAAATTCTCAGTTTCCCATTTAGTATAATATTTACTATAAGGTTTTGGGTATTTGCTGTTGTTTGTTTTATTTTTGGAAACAGAGTCTCACTACATAGCTCTAGCTGGCCTTTAACTCACAGAGACTGTCTCTGCCTCTGAAGTGCCAGAATTAAAAGCATATGATACCATGTCTATTTCTCATAGTTCTGCACAAAATGTATTTGATATCATAAAAATATCCAGAGCCAGATATTGGGGGAAAGCTGAAATATCAGAGAGACAGGAAGCAAACTACAACCAGTTTTCACCCAGCCAACTCCTCAGGCCAAATGGGGTGGGTCCTGTCTCCAGAGTCCTCAGACTTACTGGGCTTGAAGGCAAAAGGGGCTGAACTTCTGCCTTCTCCTTCCTTATACTTCTTTTCCTGCCCAGATATTTTACTTTCTGGTTCAACTTTCCTAAAGCTAGGATTAAAGGTGTGTGCTACATGCCCAGAGTCTCTCTTTCTCTCTCCTACTGCTGCTGTTATTGCTGAGGATCCGATGTAGAACTCTCAGTTACTTCTCCAGCAACAGAACATTGACTAAGACAGCTATATTCACAGGGAAGTGCCAAAGACCCTAACAGCCAAGCCCCTCCCCCTGGAAAGCAAGAGCAATGTTAACAGTATCACAGCACATGAGCTCCAATTGTATTATTGAGCCATAGTACACCATTGTGCTGACACATAAAACAGACACGTAGACCAAAAGTAACTCCACAATCACATTGATAGTCCGTGGCCACCCTCTGAAGATCTTCCTAGTAAGCTTTAACTAGCAGCTTGACCCCGCCTTAAGTCATCTCAGAGAGGCTCACTGAGGAACTGCCTAGATCAGATTGGCTTGTGAGCACATCTGTGCAGGCTGCCTTGATTGCCAATTGATGTAGGAGGTAGGAGGGCCCTGCCCACCGTGGTGATGTCATGTCTGAGAGAGGTTGTCCTGGGCTATCTAAGGAAGTTAGCCAAGCATGATCCTGCTCCAGCCATCCAACAGCATCAACCATAATTTCTGCCATAATTTCTTGGTTGTGAGTTCTTTGTGTAGAGGTAGGGCTGTGCAGAATAGCAGCAGGCCTGCTTTTCTGTTCCTGCCTTGACTTCCCTCAGCAATGGGCTGCGACCTGGAGTTGTAAGCTAAAATAAATCTTTACTCTCTTATATTGCTTTTGGTCAGAGTACTTTGTCACAGAACATTAAGAAAACAAGAACTGAAGAACCCATTGAAACGCCATTCGTGGCCATTACAAAGACAATTCTGGCTTGAGAAGCCCACCCACCCACTTGGATGTGCGCTGTTCCCTCCCTGAACACCCATCTCTCTATCAGCTTTATATCTAAATCTGTGTTATAATCTTCTTGAGCTGTAACAGGCGGGACTTCTCAGAGTGTCCCATAATGCAATGCCAAGGTTCTTTGGGTCTCAAAGACTCCAAGACACACCTTACTAGGGAATCAGAGTTCTCTTTTCAAAGTTCATAGTACTGTTGATAAAGAAACTTGGAAACAGTGATAAAGCAAACTCAAGGACCATTTACTAGAATTTGAAAAATAAACATCAGGCAGGCAAACTCAATAGTTTATTAAACCCTAGGAGTTGTTTGTTGGGGAGAAATGAAGAAAAGAAGTCGTATCTTTTGAGTTAGTGCCAGCAGTGGAGTTCTGGGAATAGCTGTGTAATTCAAGACAGTTTCAAACTTGGGATCCTCCTGCCTTAACCTCTTGAGTGCTCAGATTACATGGTTTGCTACCATTTCTAGCATCTTCAAGTGTTCTAAATAACTCATGGAGAGTCCCTGAGTATCCTGGGTTGATAAGATACTTTAACAAGACACCAGAAATCTAAAGTCAAGGCACCGACAAGGCCATGCTTCTTCTCTAGAGAAAGATGGCTCATTGCCTCACCTGGTTTCCCTTTACCCCATGTGGTCCTTGGTCTCTGGGGTGGGTGAGATGGCTCAGTTGGGAAAGTGCCTGATAACAAGCATGAAGACCTGGTCCAGCATCCAAACACCCACATAAAAATCCAGGTGTGGTTTGTAACTCTAACACAGTGATGGTAGGGATGGCAGATTTCCCAACATCTCTGGCCAAATACTCTACTCACTGAATGCCAGATTCAATGAGAGACCCTGCTTCAAAACATAGACCATTGCACAAATTCTGGTTGTAATGAAAGAAACTCAGAGCCAGATATCCGGGAAAGGCTGAAATATCAGAGAGAGGAAACACCACAGTCAAACCTCATCCAGCTATCTTCTAGCTTCCTCAGCCTCGCTCCTGGTCGCTTCTAATTGCTGCTATTTTTCTAAGCCTGCCGTAAATACCTTTTTTGACTAGCTGTATCCCATCCAGGTTAAGATTAAAGGTGTGAGCTACTCTATTTGGTAGTCAGCTTTGAATTTACAGAAACAGAAAGTTCTCTGTCTCTCTTTAATGGAATTAAAGGCAGAGGTCACCATTCCTGGCTTTCCCTGTGCTGAGATTAAAGGTGTGTGTCATTGAAGCCCAGTTGGTTGGCCTTGTACTCACAGAGATCCTCTGGATCCCTGGAACTTCAGGAGATCTAGAATGATCTCCCAAGTGATGGGACTAACGGAGTGCACTACCTCTGCCTAGTTTGACTGAGGGTTGATCTCTTGATATTCCAGGTTTTATTAAATATGCAATATATCACCATAGAAGACATCTAGTAACAACTCTCCACACCCATGTGCATATACACTCATATATATATGTATATATATATATATATTTAAATTTACAAATTAATTTTTTAATCCCTGAAACTTTTTGCCTTTTAAAATAGAGACTATTATTTTTAAAGATTGAAGGTGGAGAATATTTTTCTTTGAGACAGGAGGCCTCTACTTCATTTTTCTAAAACCAAACCTGAATATGATATCTCCTTCAGCAATCTCTGTTCACCTAGTAGTTATCTTCAGTAGAGGTGGTTAATGGAAAGGCATCTAGGTTCTAGTTACACCTTCATCTTAACCTTGATTATGTACAGAAGTTCCACTTGACAATAAGATTGCAAAGAAGAATGGGAGGGCAGTTCAGCTCATCATACTGACCTGTGTGTCCCCCAATGGTAGCACTATTAGGAGGTGTGACTTTGTTGAAGTAGGTGTGGCCTTGTTGGAGGAAGTGTGTCACTGTGGGGTGGGCTTTGAGGTCTCTTATGCTCAAGCTACGCCCAGTGTCACAGTTCACTTCCTATTGCCTGTGGAACAAGATATAGATCTCTCAGCAACTTACCTAGTACCATGTCTGCTTGCCACCACCATATCTCACTGTAAGGAAAATGGACTAAAGCTCTGAAACTGTAAGCCACCCCCAGTTAAATGTTTTTTTGTTTATAGGAGTTGCCATGGTCATGGTGTCTCTCCACAGCAATAGAGACCCTAACTAGACACATATTAGAGTGTTTATAATGTGGTGCTGTCATGAATATCACCTTGACCTTCCTACTTCCCTCCAAATACCTTAAAATGAAGCCACTTTGGAAACTGATGATCTCCATTTTCCCAATTGACTTGAGAAAGCTACTCATCTGGCCTCCTCTAAACTCAGTATTCAAAGAAGCAGCCCATAGTGCTGGCATCCATGTTAGAAAGTGGTCATCCTCACCTCTCTAACTTATCTCAGGATATATTTACAAAATTACAAAGAGAGGATATTTGGCTACTATCATGTAATAATTGCCACATACTTTGACCAAAAAAATCAGGCATAGTTTTGGTGTTCATGTTAAAAATAATGAAGCATTCTGATCTCAGAAGGAATCATAGCTCTTCTCTAAAGCATAAGCATGGTCAGAGTCTTTGTCTTCACTGATGCTTTTGCACACTAACAGTTAAGACATTTATGAATTATCTGAGCAGGACTAGAATGTTCCAGGATCCTCAGAGAGCTGTGTGAGTAATGCTTCCAATGTGAGCACATCCAATACCACACTTGTAATGGATCAGTCATGCAAGTAATAATAGAGAGCTCTTCCAAGCACCTCTGATTTGGGTTTAGAGCTAACCACATAGCCAATGTTTATTTAAAAAAAAAAAAAAAAAGGCTTTAGCTGGGACATTTGTTCAACAACACATTCTAAATGTTTAGTGGCTGCTAAGCAACCAGGTCCTTAGGTATACCACTATTGCCTTTGGAAAGCCTTTTTAATATGGTGGTTGTTGAGTACATCCTAAAGTCAGCCTGACCAGCCCAGCTCAGTTGCCCTCTGCCAAATGTCCTCCAGCATATCACTTGCTGTCCTGAGCCTCAGTGTCCCAGCACTTCCCTCAAAGCACTGGGCATGAACTGAAGTTCTTAGCACAAGAGCTGTCTCACAATATGCAACAAAGATGAGCTATTCTTAAGGATTGAGAATTTGTGTCCCCCTTTAAATTTATACTGAGAGCTAGCTACAGAAACACACACACCTGTAACTCTAGCAAGAGAGTTGAAGGCATATAAACCAGAAAATTGACAGTTTTAAGTCAGCTTGAGAGAGAGAACGAGCGAGCAGTGGTCATAACCTTCAGTGGTTTGTCAGTATAGTAAGTGAATAAGACCTATGGCTTAGCACCAGGCTTTATGTGGGTGCTGGGAACCTGATGCTTACATAGCAAACACTTTACTGAATGAAGTATCTCCTCAGCCCTTAGTTTGTACATTTTAATAGCACAACCACAACATCATAAGTGAAATATATGGTCCAAATAAAATGTCCATATTTTCCAAATATCTTTACACTCTTTTTTCAATCTGGAAACACTTATAATTCACACAATGCATTTGATCTCTCTCTCTCTCTCTCTCTCTCTCTCTCTCTCTCTCTCTCTCTCTCTCTCTCTCTCTCTCTCTGACAGGGTTTCTCTGTGTAGCCCTAGCTGTCGTGGAACTCACTCTGTAGACCAGGCTGGCCTCAAACTAAGATATCCACCTTGCCTGCTGGGATTAAAGGTGTGCATGCCCATCATCTTGCTGACTCTCATAGCTCTTTAATTTTCTTTAATCTAAAATAATTCTCCTACCATTTCTTGTCTTGTGACACAAAGGACATATGAGGAACAGAGAGAGGCGACCTCAGAGTTTGGTCCTCACTGACCCATGGGGTGAAACAACTAGAGATGACTAAAAGTCTTTGCGCATTGAGTTTGCCTTCTTGAAGCCCTAAAGGTACGTATAAGAGTTAGCTCAGGCTAGCCTGCTAGAGGATGAGATCACATGACCCCCTCCCCTGTTACTTCTGCAGCTAAAAAGACAACAGATGTGTAAGTAAAGCCATCCTAGACTCAACCCACACAAGCTCACACATTGACCATAGTCATGGAAAGTTCAGCCACGATCCCCCAAGTCCCACTCACGTCAGTAGGCTAGTACAACTCACCCATAGACTGATGAGAAATAATAGTATTGTTCTAAACCCCTATGTTTTGAGCACCAAAATCTAAATGATAAAAACTATTCTACCTCATCGAAGTTCATCCACATTGTGAAGCATTGCCTGTTTTTTTCTAGCCAAATTACAGATTATAACTTTTGTTAAAACAAAATTTCTACTCAGTCCTCTTTAGCATTTACAAAACCCCTATGGTTTTAAACTATTTTAGAAAATTACATTCAATCAAATTCAGGATTAAGGTTTTCTATCCACACACATCCTCTTGCACATGGTGGAATCACCTAGCTGAAGAACACTTAGAGCCCTTGAACGTGCTTTAGTTGGATGCTAAACACAGTCTCTAGTACAAACTTGGTTCTCCACAATCAGCCCAACCTCAAAGAGCACCTTTGTTTTTAAACCTTTACAGTAGTAAGTAAAATCCACAAGAAAGATGCTTAGACTTTTCTGTGTTTTAGAATCATTTGGAAAAGCTCCCAAATCCAGGTTGGGCTCCAGATCTCTAAGTCGAAACCAGTGACATTAGTCCCCAAGTATTGTTCTCTTTGTCTTACAGCAAAGCCTAAGAACCATGGGTCTGGTGTGCCTGCTCAGAGCTACACTAGCAGCAGATGTGCTCACTTGTCTCCTTAGTTACTGGGAGAATCTAAAATATGGTGTGTGAGTCTCTCACTGATCTGTACTCTGCAGCGTTCCTAAAGCACAGACAATTTCTATGTGTAACAACTTCATATCCTGCTGAGGACAATGCAGCATGACCAACGACTGAGCTTCACAATTCCCCAAGGATGATGACAATATTTGTTTTCTTTCTTATTTTTTTCCTTTTACGTGTGCATTTGCTAATTCCTGGTCACTTCCCAACACCCCAAAAGATTTCCAGCTATTGATCAGGGACATAACACATCATTTTCTCAATAGCCTACTCTACTCAGGCGGCCTCGCTCTGCCTCTTCCTGCCTGGTGGGAAGCACATTTAAAACCTCTGCAAAGATCGCTCTTGGCTTTCTGTTCTGAGTTCCCCAGCCCCATGGCCTCTTAGTTTTATAGCTCATCAAGGAGATTCCTAAAATCATTATAGCTACCATAACGTTCCATGAGGGCCTTTCAGTGTTCAGGGATTTTTATCTGCTTTTAATGGCCTGGCCCCACAAATCCCCTGCAGCTTCCCTAACCAAAGGTCTCCCAAATGAGCCAATCCATTTGTCTTTCTGTGTTATTTTAAACTTTCCAAAATACCATCAGTTGCTTAAGTCACAGTAAACACACACACACACACACACACACACACACACACACAAGAATAACAAGGAACCAAATAATCTCTGAAGAAGAAGAAAAAAAGATAGCTCCCTGTTGTTGGAAGTGGCTAGAAGAAATTCAGAGAGTTCTAACCCCAGAGGAGACTTCAACCATTCATGCCCAGTTTGTGCATGCGTCCATCAGCCCTCTTGCCAAGACTGCCCATCCAATTTATGCTTTGCATAAATCAAGCTGGAATTATTTTATGTCAGAAAATAGATAAAATATGAAACAGAAAATCCAATCAATGTCTCCAAAAGTACTCTAAGGTCAATTAGAAACATTTACTTCCAACTGGAAGAGGAGGAAATGTCTCATCACTTCTAACAGAAAGATATTTGAGATGTGTGCCCAGCTGCGGATAAAGTTCTGGAAAGAGTCATTGGGAAAACTGGGTCATAAGCACTCTGAAAAGAAGAGAAGCCAGAGAGGACCCTGGTCCACCAGACGAGCCTGCTTGACAGGGAAGATGTGGCCCAAGAGGCCTCAGAGTCTCCCCCAGAGCAGGGGAGAGCAAGGACCGAGGAGAAAAACCAGATGGGGGGGGCAGACATGGGGAGCTCCGGGAACAGAGGTGGTATATGTCTATATGAGAATGAAGTCAGTGATTACAAGCAGATCCAGAAAACCACAAACCAGTTTATAGAGAACAGGTTTGTTCCAGCAGAGTTCAAAGAGGAAAACTGTGATTGTCTTTCTGGGTAGATGTAACCCCTGCCGGACAGATATTTCTAAGTGTCTAAAGTGGAAATCCCACAAGGAAGAACTCTTTTTACCCTCCAACCATTTAACAAGCCATCTACTGCTCAGCCTGGAGGATTCGGACTGAGTCTGATGTCTTTGTTTCCATAGCTGCACACACACAGTGGCACACCTCTCAGCTCCGTGTTTTCCATAGCTGCACACACACAGTGACACACCTCTCAGCTCCGGTCACTGTGCTTACCACACTTGCAAACAAGGGCTCCAAGCTTTTTAATAGACTATGCCCAGATGTGGTGTAAGCCCGCTGTTGCATGATTTACTTGAGAAAGATAAGGCGGAGGCTTCTCAAGCTTTTTTTTTTTAAACTTGGGGTTAAAAGAGAGGAGTGTTGTACCCCAACTCACCTTCCTGGAGGTTCATGATAGGCATCTGCTGTTCCTACTCTGACCACAATGAACTGGACCGGGTATAGACAGGCTGTTGTGTGCTATCTGCTTGTGCCATGAACACAGCGAGGAGGGAGTGTAAAAAGAAGCCTTAGTTGTGTTCTGGCTTGGGGTTACATCTGTCTGGAAGAAGGACAATTTTCCAAACAGAACAGATGCCCATATGGGTTGGTGGCCATTAGGATAAATACTTAGCCTGGGCTGGGCCAGTTAAATGCTTTTTCTCTCCAAGGTATATGAAATTTCTAGACTTTGAAACTGAAGAGGTCTGGCCCAGCTGGCTATGGAGCAGGACGGGGCACAGGAAATCAAGTAGAGCCCAAGAGAGTGGCCACACAGCTGCAGGGATGCCTTCTAGGTCTTCCAGGTCCTGACTTGGGACCTGTGAGGCTCACCTGGTTGTCTCCAGTCCCTTCCTCTGATTGGCTGGTCCACACATGTTTCTCACAGTTACACCAAATGGTGTGCTTCTGACCTGTTTAAAGTTGCTCCCAGGGATGGGAGAGATGGTTCAGCACATGCTGCCTTTTCAGCGGAAGAGTTATAGCCAATTGTAACTCCAGAGTCAGGGAAAACAGGTTTTTCTGGCCTCTGCAGACACCTGAATTTTCATGTGCCTACCTACATAGAGATACATGTACATACACATAAATTTAAAAACTTTTAAAAGTTGCTCCCAGGAGCCTTTAAGATGGGTCCTCTGAGTGTTGTGCCTCGTCCTCCAGCATAGATTACCCCCCTATACACCTTAGCTCCCCCCGCCCTCCCCCCCACACCCTCACTGATGGGGGCTCCAGATGTAAGGACATTATCAATATAACTCCTCAGCAAGCCTACCAATTAGTGTGATCAGATGGCTTTTAACCAGCTGTTTGGTTATTAGAAAGCAGGGTTCAATATGCAGAATTGCACGGCCTGGTGGGACAGCGTTAACCTGATAGGTACAAGAGCCTGGGTTCCATCCCCAGCTCATGAAGAGCTGAAAAGAATACAATGGAAAACACACTTGGGCAAAACCATTTTATTGGCTTAGTTCACACCCCAATTAACTTTTCAAAAGCGTCGAATGTCTCAAAACAAAGTGCTATTGTTTCTGTGTTGTCAAATATCTATATGACTTTTTGTTTGCATGAGTGTGCCTGTATTCTTTGTTACACAAGCAATCTTTGCCTACTGTGTCAACTTCAAAATATACAAGATGCCAGCATCTTAAGACTTCTCCATAATGCCAGCACCTGGGGATAATTGCTCCAACACATGGCAATTTCCACTTCCAGTTTTTTTATTCACATGTCCAAAAAAATCTGGATGCTAACCAGATTTTCATTACAAGAATTGCCTTCTTGCAGAGCCTGTCTGCCTTGATGTGCTACTTATGTTAATAACAGTATTTAAAGGGAGACTAAGAGCACTTAGGGAGAAATCATAACTCAGGTAACAGATTTGAGTGATTGTCGGTGCTATGAAGGCTTTTGTCTTGGCCTTGGTGGTGATGGTTTGGCATTTCAGCTCAGTTACCCATGATCCCTTGGAGTGTAAAATTCCTGCTGTCAAAAGAAAGAAGTAGGAAATAGGTGTCTCTTTCAGAAGTTCATTCTGCTCCAAGAAAAATGATCAAGGAGGCTGAGTGTGATGGTCACGCCTTTAATCTCAGCATTTGAGGGGCAGAGGCAGGTGGATCTCTGGTAGTTAGAAGCCAGTCTGTTCTACATAGTGAATTCCAGAACAGCCAAGGCCACATAGTGAGCTTGGATAGACGGATAGCTAGATAGATAGATAGATGATATATATAGAGATAGATAGACAGACAGATGATAGATAGATAGGTGGATAGATAGATAGAGAGATAGATAGATAGATAGATAGATAGATAGATAGATAGATAGATAGACAGATGATACATACGTAGGTAGGCAGGTAGGTAGGTAGACAGGCAGATGACAGGAAAAAGGAAGAAAGAAAAAACAGAAAAACAACAAGAACAAGAACCACTAAGACAAGGCCTGTTCTTTGCTTGGAAAACTAGGGACCACCAAATGGCCTCAGGCAGAACCAGTGTTAAACATTATGCAAGCAGAGAGGAGACACCCACTTTCTAACCCTGGACCAATTCAGAACTGCCAATGCAGATCAACGTTACTGGCTTTAAATAGCATGAAAGCTCCTGTTTGGAGCTGGCTCTGTAGCTTACAAAGCAAAAGGCAGTTTATGTCAATGGACAAACCATAGGGCAACGTCTAGCAGCGAGGACAACTTTGCCTTTGGGAGTTTGTTGCCCAGCACCTGCAGTGAATTAGGACACGGGGAGTGGTCACATTGGGCTCACTTCTCCACAGTCAGCTGTCTTTCCCTGTGGTGTTGCCGCGGCCGCTGCGTAGGCAGTCCTGGGCAGAATAAGAATGGGAGGTGGATGTGAGCCTTGAAGCAAGCCAATAGCAACTTTCCTTCAAGGTTCTTGCCTCTAGAGTTTCTGTGATGACTTCCTTCAGTGATGGACTGTCCCAGGATGAGTAAAGCCAAACCCACCCTCTCCTCCAAGTTGCTTTTAGTCATGGGTGTCAAGGCCACTGAGAGGCAAATTAGAGCAGCTACTTGGAAGGACTGAAACCTCCCCTAAGTGGCTTCTGGTGGGTGTGGTGAGAACATACAAAAGTAGGGAATTCAGCCCCACACTCCCTGACCTCCTAAGGCTGGAATCCTGATCCCAGGCTGTGCTCCCCAAAGGAGAGGATGAAGTCTGGCTGAATCTCAGCTCCATCACTTATTATGTACCCTTCAGCACTTTAAATGTTCAGAATCTACCTGAGAGTGAATTAAGTAGAAAAAGATGTAGCAAGACTCCAAAAAGACTGAGATAATGGCATCACATCCAAAAGCAATTCTGGATTCAGGATCCAGGAGGCAAGTGTGATGGATTGTATCATTTGGTCAGATTCTTCACGTCTCTGTTTCAGGCATTTCACTATAGAACTTTGCAATGCTCTCCCATGGAGGGTAGGGTGGTCTTTCCCAATCTTTAACTCTCAACATGTGCTTCAGCTGATAAAATGTGAGCAAACATGATGAAATGGAGACTCACATCTGAGCTTGCTTGATCGGGCCTCTGCCTTTGCCATAAGAGCATGTTCAGATGAATTCACTGAAGATGACAGACACAAGCAGACCAGCTAGAAAATGCAAAGCGATGCTAGGTGACAGGTGCCTTTAGGCATCGTTCACACACACACACACACACACACACACACACACACGCATGCACGCACGCACGCACGCACGCGCACACACACACACACCGTGCCCCTTCCCCGCCACACACCCAGACACTGGCCATCGCAATGTTTGTCTTCCAGCTGTCAGGTCACAAAGTGTCACCAAAAAAAAAGCTCATATATTGAAGGCTTAGTCTTCAGTGGCAGCAATGTTCAGAAGGCGCAGCTTTGTGATTGAGTCTTGAACAATATGACCTCATGAGTGGATGAATCTGCTGATTGGTTCATACTGTCTGTGGCATTCCTAGAAGATGGAGTCTGGATTATAGAAGTAGGTCTCTGTGAGCACCCCTTTGCAACATGTATCTTGTCCCCTGTCCCTTTCTCTTGAGCACATTTCATGTTTTGTAGTTTCTGTGACATGAGGAGCTTTTTTCCCCCAGTATGCTTTTTGCCTTACCACATGCCCAGAAATATGAGACCAGTTCACTGAGGACCGAAATCTCTGAAACCAGGGACTGAGACAAGATAAAATTTTCATCTTATAAGTTCTTTCTGTCAGGTGCTTTTTCCAACAATGAAAAGAATGCCTATGTAGCCCCTCTCTGCTTTCTCTGAAGGTTCTGACCCGCAGACTGAGCTGCTTTGGAATTTGATGGACTCCTTCACAGTTCTGGGTCAGGGGCTCCATCCCGCCCTCTGCTGGCAGAACAGAGAACTCTTATTCTGTGCTGTGATATGTCTGTCCCAAGGAGACTGAGCTCTATTTACTCCTCCACCTTAGCACTTGCTGCTTTATCTCTTTCTCTCTCTTGGCCATCTCCGGTCCTCCATCCGTGTCCTTCCATCTCCCTGGCTCTTCTGTGACCAGCTCCCTAGCAAGCGCTGTACACTCAAATCTTTACCTCTAGGTGTTTAAAAACCCCAACCAAAGGCCCCATTTCACTTCAGAAATGCAAATCAAGGTCATATTCTTTTAATACTCAAGTTAACCCAGAGCCTTATTCATTGACAATGAAAATGGCTTCCACTCCCTCTTCAAGTTCAAGTACACTTATGCTTGATTGATTGGCATTTGCACACATCCAAGAAAGTCCAGGGAAAAGGGGTCACCACTCAGGGGCCAGATTATGAAGAGGACAGAGAAAGAGGTCAGCTTCTCCGCATTTTTCCTCACACATGCGCACCACCCCAGAATTCGAGCGGCATGTGTCATTTCTGCATCCTTTCCCGAGCCTGGGGAAGGGTGACAAGAACACCTGAACACCGGTCTTCCCCTGGAGGAGAAAGTCAGAGACACAGAGGCCCAAAATAAATCCAAACTGAAGTGCTTCTCTATAATAATAATTTTTAAAAACATATCTTTTACAAACTCAGTCAGCAGCAGGACTGGAAAGCCTTTGATGTTTCTCTGTAGCTAGAACATTCTCAACCTCCCACCCTTCCAACAAAAAGGTCCGTACCCCTTACTATCAAGGAGATTGCATTAATTAAACTCTCTGTTACAGAGTCCAGCTTGTGTGTGTGTGTGTGTGTGTGTGTGTGTGTGTGTGTGTGTGTGTGTGTGCTGGACACCAAACCCAGATGCACATACTAGGAAAATGCTCTACCACAGCTACATGCCTAGCCCTTGGTTCTTTTAAACAGGCTGTCATTATGTGTCCCAGGCTAGACTTGAACTCCTGATCCTCTGACCTCAACCTCCCAGTGTACTGGAATTAGAAGTGAGCATGCCCATACCCAGCTGGAATTCAGCTTTGAGTCTGGTGACCAGCTCCATCCTTCAAGGAGTCCACTCACTCACTCACTCACACATCTCCCTACTAGGGCTTCAAAACTTCTGAAATTGGTTTAATGGCAATCCCAAACTCTGATCAAAAAGACTATAGGGCTTCTGTCCACACACAGTACACAGAGCTAGTGGCCATAAAAACCTGACACCTCTTCATTCTCCCCACTGACACTTGGTATTACCTTTGAGGCAGATGAATCCAGAATGGCAGCCAGAGCTCCATCTAACCTAACCAAGCCAGCCCACTAATGTCTTACCCAATCACCCTACAAAAGCCTGGAAAAGCAGGTGGCATGTGTGAAAGGTGGAAGCTAGGGCACCTTTAACCTCTACTGAAGAGTCCCCCCCCTTTCCAAAGGCAGTAATTCATGGAGCTGAGTGACATTTAATTCAATGGCCTTACAAGTTTACCTTCCAGTGTGTCTATAGTCAATAACACCACACGGTCTTAATTTGATTTCTGACCATTCTACAAGAGATACACAGACATAGAAAAATGGCTTAAAGATTTTCTTTTAGAACAAAGCCCACTCACTCCTGTACTTTAAAAGACTGAAGGGACACCGTTGAAGGGACACCGTGTCTTTGGGACTAAGGGCAGAAAACATTGCTGAGAAATCTTGTTCTGGAATATTGCTTCCTACAGCTCAACAGACATGGGTTTATCCATTGAGTGGGACCTTGACTTTTACCAGACAAGCTGCTTAACAGGGGCCTTCAGAGCTTTTTGTGACAGGATCTACCACAAGCCTTGTGCAAATGCATTTTATGCTGTGATTCAGCAATACTACTTCTAAGAATTTGTCATACAAATAAACTTGCACATGTACCAAAAACTGCTCTGTGTACTTCCTCACTGATGAACTGTAATATGTACATCATTCTAAACCACAACAGGACAAGAACTAATTGTAAATAAATTAACTTGTAGTTTTACAGGCATTTTCAAACTGTTACAATGTATCCAACAATGTAGGTTTTAAGAAGCACTGACAGCGTGTTCCCACAATAGACTATGCTATAAAAGAAGGATGAAAAAGCCAACAATATATTGGATATGACATGGGAGGAATAAATGAGAGCATGGTATTGTATTTGCAGGATGAGACACTAGAAGAATGTAAAGGAACCCCTAAGAAGAACGGGGTGCACACAGAGGATAGAGAGGGATAAAAGTACTACTTTACAAGGTATCACTTTATGTGCTTTAATTTTTAAATTGTGTGAGTTTACTATTGACTGAGAAACTGCCCTGCAGCATGGCACTTCATAAAAACATTGGTACCACACTCAAGCTGCGGGGAAGCTGTATGTTCCAGGTCCTCATAACCGGGAACTTTGGAGTCTTTACCTCTGCCATCCATTGTTTCCAGGGGATGTGGTGGCAGAAAACCTTGTTCTAGAAAAAAATCACTGTTACAAGAGATTTGTAACCCCATCTGGGCTAGAGACCCAGACCTGCCCTCAGCTGTTCCCTCTTTCCCTCCAAAAATGACCCAGATGCTTATATTAATGTCAACATTCTAAAGCACTGTCCTCTTTGTCTCCTTGGGGACTGCATGCTGGTCCGCTAACAAATAAATTCTGCTGAGACATCAAGTTGCGTCAGGATGACAACTGTGGATTTCTTGATCTGTGTGAACGCAGCCCTGCCCTAAATCTATCTTGGGAATGTTGTGAGTACACCAGAGGTCTTGAGGATCTGTCTGTCCCATATAAGGGGTAAGCTGGTGGACATGGCCCAGGAGGGGTGAAATGTTGAGCTGAAGTTGGTGAGTATGAATGAACCCTTTGAAAGAATGGTCTAAAGAGTATGTTCAGGTATCTGGCCTCAGCATCAGTACAACCCTTGTACAGAAACAAAACCAATCTATAAGGACCTTTCAATCTATAAGGACCTTTCTCCAGTCTGGAAATTGTCCTGACCAGTCACAATGCCAGCCAAACCCCACAGGCTCTTCCTATGAGGAAGGCAGAAAGCCAGGTCTGCTGTCCTGGTCCGGAGACTGGGGGCGAGGGAGGGAAAGGATAGGGGAGCAGCCAGTGGGTTAGTATAAGGTAGGACAGGCAGAACCATAGAATGCCCAATCTCAAATGACTTTTCCAAGTTTAAATTGGCATCCTATTGAATGTGCCCCATCTAGAAAATGTTCTCCATGGCCAACACACAGGTCCTGCTTTAACAGAATAATTTATAAAGCCCTCCAGTTATGAGAAAAACAAAATAACTCTGGGGGGGGGGGGGAAGCAGGGGCAGGAGTCTTCACAGATAGGCTGGAAATTGGATTAGGATTGTCTTTGAATAGCCAAGGAATATTCCAGTAAAAGTAACCTCAGAGTTTGAATGGAGATCTCAGAATTGAAGAGTTGTGCAGAGCACCACCACTACCATTTCCAGCTTCACTTCTTAAGGTCTGCATTTCAGTAAGGGGGCTTCCCCTGCATCACCTCTGAGAGAAGACAAGTCTTCACCCCTGGCTTGCAGAGGACAAGAATGCTGGCGCTGGGAACTTACACACACACACACACACATATATACACACACACACACTCTGACTCCGCATTGCCATGGGAGCCACACAGCTGCTTGAAGAAGACACTGCTCAGTCTCTGAAACACCGTGGATGCCTGCCTTCCCACCGGTTTAAAAGTCTAGAAAGCCTATTGGCGGACCACCGGGTAGTCTGAGACCCTTTTTTAGCGGGGATTGGGAGGCAGGCGGGGTCCCCGGGGCGGAGTCCGGCGCCCAGAGGGGCGGGCCACCAGGGCTGGGTCCCAGGCTGTGGGATGATCTACCCGGCGCACTCCAGAGAGACAGATGCCCAGAAGCGCACAGAGGAGAACACGACAGAGCGACACACGCCCACCAAGCACACCTTGGCCAGCGCTAGCAGGTGTCCCCAGAGCCCGAGCCGCACCCACCTACCGCCCCCCTGGAGGCACCGAAGCAGGTGAGTGCCGAGTGGCGGTGGGCGGACTCTTGGCACTGAGTGCTGGGGCTGGGGTCTAGGGCAGAGCTCAGGAACCAGGGACGTGAGGGGACAGAAGGCGAGCTAAGAAAGGCAGAGGTGTCCCGGTCGTGCCCACGCCCCGCAGACAGCCCTGATGGCCCGCCTTGCTTCGTGGGCTTGAATTTCCCACTAGATTCCTAGCCCCGGGGCAGTGCCGGGATTGTCTCTAAGGCGAGTGGGAAACAAGGGACCCACAGGCGGGCTCTCCTCCGTAATCTGCTGGCTAGTGTTGAGAAGCCGGCCAGGACTCTCACTTATCTGACCCTGGTGGCAGTCTGTGGGAGACCAATAGACAACCCAGAGGCGTGCAGACTCCACTGGAACCCCAACTGTCAAAGAGGTGGAGTGCGCAGCTGATCCCTGTGTAGCAAGCTGGGGTTTCACTAACGCCCCTGTGACTTCTGTCCCCTCTATGGTCTTCACAAGGTTGGACAGACCTCGCTATCCCTACTCACAGCTCCCACACTGGCAGGTGTGCTGAGGTGTGAGAGGAACGTAGCTCGCGAATGATGAAATGAGGTTGGGGTCCTCTCCCCAGCCACTCAGGCACCCCTTTCCCTGTAGCAGTCATCTCCTGGGGGCTAGTGTTTTAGAGACTTCATTTCCTTTCCCTCCTGTGGACATCTCAAGACACCAAGAACATGAAAGAGTTCTCAAGTGACAAAGGACAGCCCCCAGAGTCCCTCATCATCCCCACCCACTCTTAGGAGGCTGTTTGCAGTTAGTTCAGTCTGGTCTCAGAGCAGCCACCACTTCAGAAGATACAGATTGATGAGACTTAGTCCCTCTTTGGTCAAGGTCAGTTGAGGATGGGAATTTGGGAGACTAGAGAAGGGGGTCCCAGAGCTGATCCAGAGCAGCAGGGTCAACCTGGGGAGAAATGATTTATTCTAGAGCAGGTTTTCCCAGTCAGGAAGACCTCAGTCACCTGAGAATTTCTTACATGTCCCTGGGTTTATAGGTGTATAAAGTAGGCATATAAATTAAACATTTACTGATAATAAATCATTAATGTATTTTAAACCATTCTTTATGCATGTAATTTTACCACTTAATAATGAGAAAAGCAAATTTGCATGCCAATGAAATAGATTGCTTATTTTTACATAAAGAAATATATCTTGGCTGAATATTTGATACACAATCTTCAACGTTTTTCAGAGTTGAATAACATTTTGATTGTATAATCTTCAGTGCTGAGAATGTCACTTTGTATATACTTGCGATACAAATATAAGAAATGTTTCAGGACCATTTGAGAAACTGTTGGAAATTCTGTCCTAATTCCAAGCCAGATGTCATTTAATGATTTTTTTGAATGAAACTCCAATTAACTGCTCAAACAGCAATCTTTAAATTTTTATTATGCCTCTGTGTGTGTGTGTGTGTGTGTGTGTGTGTGTGTGTGTGTGTGTGTGCTGAGTACCCTCTGAAGTCAGGAAATGGTACCAGAAGAGGCAGCTAGAATTACAATTTTAAGCAACCCAGTGTTAGTGCTGAGAATGGAGCTCTTAACTCTGTTCTCGTTCAAGACAGCTCTCCGTAAGAGCAGCAAGCACCCATGAGTGACTGACTACTAAGTCATCTCTCAGACCTTTATATAGAAGTTTTAAGTCAAAAATGTTTTAGAACAATAAATTCAATGATCCACTAGGTGGTAGCTGGATGCAATAGTGTGGATCTATTATGTCACTGCTTGGAAAAATGAGGTAAAAGGGTTGGGAGTTTAAGGTCAGTCTAAGTGGCATGGCCCTGCCTCAAAAATAATACAAACAAAAAGTTAGACCAATTTGATACATTATACTAGGGAATAGTGTCACTCAATTCTTTTTTACTTCCATAACTGAACCATTATGTTTCTATGAGATCAGAAAACTTTAATGTGCAATAATTGTACAAGTGCAATTCATAGCACAGTCTGGATGTGAGGCAAGGTGTCTCAGGCCCTGTTCACCGGTGCTGAAAGCAAGGTAGCAGGGAGGGAACGCGCATGCGTGTTTAGAAACAAGGCTGCAACCAAGTCTCCCGATGCAATGTGGTTGAGCGACACCAGAAACAGCTTAGATTCATTGCATGGTTGATTTTTTTAACTGATTTTTAGTCATTCAGAAAGCATTTACTTACTGTTTTTGCAGCCCTCACATTTTAAGAGGCTGGCTTCTAGAACTCTGAGCAAAGAACTCAGTAGGAAAACCACTCCCTCCCACCAACAGACCCCTCTCCATCCCTGCCTTATGCCATTGTCTGATAAGGTTAAGAGTAACGGTCAAACCAGCCCTGTCTGCTGGGAGAATGGCAAGGATGCCCATTCCCCTTGGGTTCCTATGGAGAGTTCAGTTCATTCTGTGGCCAGCAGGCAGAGGGTCTCCCATCTCCTTACCCCTGGGTGGGTACTGGTCCCCTACGGAACTTCGGGTGAATACTGGCAGATCTGATGTTTGCTATGCATTTGTTTTATCCCTCCTTCTTCCAGATCTTGGATAGTGTCAATTCTCCCCAAGGAGTCCAGCAGGAAGCTGCACTCACTGACCGACCTCTGCTGGAGGTGCTGAACTCCATGTGGGCACACCTCCCTGATATCATCCCTCCTGCAAGTACCAACATGACAACCCAGAACAGAAACACTAGCTTTGCACCTGATCTGAATCCACCTCAAGACCACGTCTCCTCGCTCCCCTTCAACTTCAGCTATGGTGATTATGACCTTCCGCTGGATGAGGATGAGGACATGACCAAGACACAGACCTTCTTTGCAGCCAAGATTGTCATTGGTGTGGCGCTGGCAGGCATCATGCTAGTCTGTGGCGTTGGCAATTTTGTCTTCATTGCTGCTCTTGCCCGCTACAAGAAGCTACGCAACCTTACCAACCTCCTCATTGCAAATTTAGCCATCTCTGACTTTCTGGTGGCAATTGTCTGCTGCCCCTTTGAGATGGACTATTATGTGGTACGTCAGCTTTCCTGGGAGCATGGTCACGTGCTTTGCGCCTCTGTTAACTATCTTCGTACAGTCTCCCTTTATGTCTCCACCAATGCACTGCTGGCCATCGCTATTGACAGGTGAGGTTGGCATCTCCCTGATGCGACTCCTCTATATCAATAAATTCGCTTGCAATATATTGTATGAAGGATTAATATTTATTTAGGGGGATATTACATTCACAGTACAAATTAAACCTTGAGACAATTCTTGGAGAGAATAACAGTCCCACACGGAGCTGCTGATCTGCTCCTCAGAACGCAGGAACAACACAGGCCCAGAATTTGTTCTGGCTCCCAACCAATTCTGGCCACGCCCTGTAGGGGTCCAGATTCTCAGGAGCTACTAAGGCTCTCTAAAAAATGCCTAAATCTCACTACACTCCTCAATGATTCTCATGTGTCTGGATCCAGTTACAAACATTCCATTGCCTGGGAAGCTTCCTGTGCCCTTGATAATCCCCATTCCCAGTCCCAGAAGTCACTCTGTTATCACAGTTGAGATCTGACTGTTCTTTAATCTCTTCACCTGTATCCTGCAGCTTGTAGCACCCCTTCTGGTGACTTCATTGCAGAGCTGATAAGGTAGCAGAGTTTGCATACAGGAAAGAGGGAAGGACCTGTTTGCTGTTTTGCATGCATCTGTATGCTTATTTACATACATTTGCATTTGACCTTCTAGAAGTCCTTGCTCTGTTATAAATTTATAGATAAGATCTGTAGCAGCAGCTAATGAGAAATCTTGTCTGTTTTATTTATACACATTTATGCTGGCATTGTCATCAGTGGTGGGGTGGGGACAGGACCTTTGGTGAGTTCCCCCTTTTGAGCTGCTCTGAAATGCTTTCTGGTGATGTGCTCCATGAGCTTTCCTTTTGTGTCCTTCGGCTCTCGAGTTTCCCCCTGGTTCTGAGCACTGCTCAGTGTTTTGTACTTAATATACCAGATGGTTATTTTTCAGTTCTATTAACAAAAGACACAGGAACAAGATGCTTCTTCCTTTTTATAGCAAGATACCTGTGAGAAAAAGCACCTTTATTATATACAGCTCTGAGGCTATGCAGCCCAGAAGCCAGTTTATGAAATGCATACTCACCAGCCAGCTGCACAAGATTCCTCAGGAAAATAAGCAGACTATCACTTGCTATAGAGATTGAGTCTAGTTTCTGAGACCCACCCACCTGACTCCTGAATGAGAATCCCTCGAGCTAAGCGTTGCAAAAATCTGCATTTTTATTCACTTTCATGAGTAAATCTCATGGTTGCTGAAGTGAGAGCTTTGTGTGAGTAATGTCAATTTTGCTTTATCCTATGGTCTGTGATGCTAGACCTGCTTAGAAAGCAATTGCCCTGGCCCAGACAGCAGAGGCTCCATTTCACCAGCCTCCACACTCCACCAGCAGTCCCACCACTCCCAGTGACCCAAGCAAGGACTAAGTGACTGTCATCCCTGTCTTTCTTCCTGCCCCTCACCCACTGACCCCACACTTCTGTTCAGCTCATGTCTCTCCAGCTTTGCCACTCAGCAAGTCGTGATGTACTGATGCTCTGCTGATCTGTCTCTTGTTCCCCAGGAGCTTCTGACTGCTCCCTAAGACCCATGCCCACCAGTAGGAAGCATCTGAGCATCACTGTTGCTGGGTCTTCCTGAGAGTTCCCTTTCTTTTAGCCTCTCCAGATGACCCAGGGTCACAGTATAGTCGAATTTTTCTTTGGGCCACCAGCTCACAAAAAATGACAGGGAGACTTATATTAATTATGAAAGCTCAGCCTTAGCTTAGGCTTGCCTCAACTAGCTTTTATAACTAGCCCATTTATATAATCTACTTATTTACCTCATGGCTTTTTAACCTTTTGCTCTATATGTCCAATTCCCTATGTCTCGATGGCATCTCTGTTGTTCCTCTGCCCGGAAGTCCTGCCTAGCTACTGTACCTTCAGCTCTTTATTAAACCAATCACAACAATACCTTCACACAGTGTTCAATATCCCACAACAGGATATAAACCCTGAATCTAGTATTATAGACTATGCCTGATCTTCCAATTCATATTGTGTATGGAGATACAGATGTTCTTCCCCAAAGATAAGTTTTAAGAGGAATCATGTCTTTGATCTTTCTGTCTCCTGCTAAGATACCTGTTTGTGTTATTCCCCTAAACCCTCTGATGCAGGGATCCATGAGCAGATGAACTAGAAGTGAGGGCAGCAGATACATTACTGAAGCTTCCAGAGGGATTCCTGCCGAGGAGCCCTTGGAGTAGATGTGAACCCCAGGAGCAGAAGGAGGGAGCTGGGGTGTTCATACAAGTCATTGCATCTCTGAAAATGCTGCACAGGCAGCCGAGAGGACTCTGAAAGCCAGAGTGAACCCTCAGAAAAACAGACAAACAAAAAAAAACCGTAGGCATGCTGGAAGGCACACACATCAGCTGAAGCGGCAAAGCAGAGAGGAATGAGGGAATACATAGCAAAGTGGTGAGAACACAGAGTTATGAGGACGTGTATACGTGTATACCAAAATGAAATGATAAAGGGGGGCTATAGGCAAGTACATACTGAAGAGGGAAGAGCAGAGCCATATGGAGGAGGTGTGGCAGCATCCACCATGACCACAGCAGGGTTTTGGACCCTACTCTACTGTTCCCAGGCTATGTGCATGGAAACACAAAAAGTAGAAGATGTGACTCTTGAACTCAAGTTGTTTTTTTTTTTTTCATTTTAAAAACTAGAAATTATCAACCATTAAGAACAATAAAGATGCACTGATTTATAAATGCTACTTTTTCCAAGAGAAATAAGTATCTCATTATGTAGTCCAGAATGACTTTGAACTCTGATTCTCCTGCCTTAAACTCCTGGGGATAACAGGCATGCACCCCTAAATCTAGACTTAACTTCCCCAAGAAGCTTAACCCTGCCTTGGCTCATAGAGGAGCTAGATGGAAAGGAAGTTCCATGGGTAGGAACTGGCAAGCACAGAGGAGGGCATGGGTAGGTGGTGAGGGTTCTGTTAGGCTCAAAGAGGTAAAGACAACACATAGATCTTAGGCCTTAGGATAGAGATCCGTAATAAATAGCACCTTCTCCCATCACCAGCCTCTAAACTGATCAGAAAGGTGTATCAGACGTCCTTTCCCTTAAGGTGCTGATTTTAGAAAATGGGTCTTTTTACTGAGGCCATATTGGGTAGTTTTTCCTGAGATGGTATTTTTATTCACCTCAGATAGAAAAACAACTTAAGCTTATTGTGAGTTGGAAGAGACTCTTCCCTCCTTCCACACAGGTTCTCTCCTAAGAGCCCCCCAAGAGGAATGCCTTCTGTCAGCCCCTAAGTTTACCCAGTGAGAACCAGGTCAAACTTTTGACCTCCAAGGGTGTGCTATCACAATGTATATCATAAGCTGGGACATTTGTTATAAAGACAACAGGAAACAGCAACACAGTAGGGCTTGCACACAGCCCTATGCTCAGCCTGGGCTTCTTGAAGAAGCACCAGCCTCCCTGTGCACTTCCATCCACTGTTTGTTTGTTCAAGGGCCACTTTGGGCTGTCTTTGGAAGATGAGCTCAGAGAGACCTTGCAGATGCCTCCCTTGCCAACAAATGAGTCAAGGTAAATAATCAGCATAAGCGATGTACTATAACTCTATCATACATTATAAATGTTTGCTTTCTTGGAAGCTGACAAAAATCCTGATAGATTGTCAGTTAAGTCACTATTAGCCCACTCTGCAGATGCAGAGACTAAATCTCAGGAGCATAAGGTATTTATCCAAGTGCACTGCTTGGAAACTGGCTGCCTGATACCCTCCCTCTAAGTCAGTGCTCTTTTCTGATTTACTTGATGTTAACAAGGACAAGACTGACATGACTGTTAAGTCATGCATTTGTTTTACAGTATCCATAGACTTGGGATCAGTACAGTCCACAGAAAATTGAATGCTCGACTGTGAGATATTTTTTGCCCCTATCAAGTGCCTCTCCAGTCCTGTGATGCTTGTCCTCCTGGTCTGGTGACAGCAATGGGTGGAGAAATCCAGCACTTGCTGGGTAACACCCAGCCAGGACCTCCCACATACACACCTGGGGTTGGGAAGGGTCCAGCGTTCTCCTCAGTATTCAGATGCTTCAAGTATGGAATTAGCTGAAGGGTCACCAGCAAACAGGCACAGATGAGCCAAGATGGCAGAAATATCAAAAGGGGCAGAACGTAGTAACATGGCAGAGGGACTTCTATGTCAAGTCAGGGGGGCTGAAAGGTGATCGAAGGGTCTGGCTAAAAAGAAAAGGGAAGTCAGAAAGAATTGTCTACAGGTAGCTTCCTGCTCTTGGCCCACACACATCCTGCTCTTGGCCCACACACATCCTGTTCTTGGCCCACACACTCATTTCCAGGATTGTCTCTCTCATCTACCTTGCATACCTCTTCTCTTCCACCTTCCCCTACCGCCCTTCCTGCTTCCCACCCACATAATGCACAGAAATTATTCCAGGACCCAAATATCTAAATAGCATCTAAGTATCTAAATACCATCCTGTCTCTCTGGAAGGGAGACCAGCAACCCACACAGGTGAGCTCATTGTCCACGAAGGGTTCTGGCTTGTGTTTCCTGGGCAGTGTGACTCACTGACAGGAACAAGGAGAAAGCTTTAAGGTACCACAGTGAAGTGTCTGTATTGTGCATTTTCTCGAGTGTGAAATGGCATGGGGAGGTGGGTGTGAAAGTATTGTATCAGGAGACTCCACTATGGTGTCTGCCAGCCATGAAGTTTGGCATGGTGCACTCCCTCCACAATGCAGGCTGACACTAAGGGGGGTGGGGTGGGCACAGTGTCCACATCTCGCTTTGAGGTACACAGCTCTTCTTTCACCTTAAATCATGAGGTATTGGGAATAAGAACTTTAAGAGTACCTTGTTCGTGGAATTGAATACTGGGTAGTGGGTGCCTGGAGGTTTATTGTGCTGTTCCCGGGCTTTTGTGTATACTCTGGGCTGGTTATAAAACTAATCGTGCTCTCAAGTGTAAGCCTATTGCTGGCTTCTCTTCCTCCAGATACCTCGCCATTGTCCACCCCTTGAAACCACGGATGAATTACCAGACCGCCTCCTTCCTAATCGCTTTGGTCTGGATGGTCTCCATTCTCATAGCCATCCCTTCTGCCTACTTCACCACCGAAACCATCCTCGGAATAGTCAAGAATCAGGAAAAGATCTTCTGCGGCCAGATCTGGCCAGTGGACCAGGAGCTCTATTACAAATCCTACTTCCTCTTCGTCTTCGGCCTTGAGTTCGTGGGCCCGGTTGTCACCATGACCCTGTGCTATGCCAGGATCTCCCGGGAGCTCTGGTTCAAGGCCGTACCTGGCTTCCAGACTGAGCAGATCCGCAAGAGGCTGCGCTGCCGTCGTAAGACAGTGCTGCTGCTCATGGGCATCCTCATAGCCTATGTGCTGTGCTGGGCACCTTTCTATGGCTTTACCATCGTGCGAGACTTCTTCCCTACTGTGTTTGTGAAGGAGAAGCACTACCTCACCGCCTTCTATGTCGTTGAGTGCATCGCCATGAGCAACAGCATGATCAACACTGTATGTTTCGTGACGGTCAAGAACAACACCATGAAGTACTTCAAGAAGATGCTGCTGCTGCACTGGCGGCCCTCTCACTACAGCAGCAAGTCCAGCGCTGACCTTGACCTCAAAACCAGCGGGGTGCCCTCCACGGAAGAGGTAGATTGTATCAGGCTGAAGTAGCTTGCTTGTGATGCTCAAGGAAAAACAAATTCTATACTCAGTGTATCTATCACACAGCATCAGCAACTCACAAGATACATGGGAAAAGACAGCTGTATTCATATTCTCCTTTCCAGATGTATCTGGATGTCCTAACATACAGCACAACTGTATCTGTGTATAAGAGACTAGACATAAATGGCAGGGAGTGACATGGACCGAATGCCATCTGTCTACAAACCACACCAAGAGGTTATTCAAAAACAGGAGCTGACATTTGCTGATTATCAGTTATGGGCATAAAGTTACCCCCCCCAAAAAAAATGATAGAATCTATTTGGTGTTATCAAGCTCTACCTACCGATTTATTTGTCTGTCTGTCTACTTATCTATCTATCCATCCATCTAGATCACTAGAAAGCAGTCATAGAGAAATAGCCAGAGTCCTCGTGTTCCACATTCTCTCATTCTGTATCTTATCCATACAGAACTGCCAAAAGGCAATAAAATAAAGCACTTAGATAAAGCAGAAATGTAAGAATGACTCCATTAGTATAGAGCCCTTGGTCTCATAGGAAGAGTCCAGACAGCGTATTTACCTTCCCCACCCAGCTCCAACTATCTCCTTGATATTCTGGACTTACCTACGATGGTGTCATTTCAAAGGGGAGAAATGACTTTACCATGGATGTGTCAAATTTCATCAGCCTATATAGGGTGAAGATGGGAAATCCCAAGACAAGAAATGCATTCAGTTCCTTATACTTCAATGCCAAGTATTCAAGCCTCCGGGGACATACAGGAAGGGGACACAGAAAGAGGCAGACGTAACCAATGGCAATGAACATAACCTGTGTCCATTTGCTACAATTTGGACAGTTTTCTAGAACATGCTCTCTTATAAAAGGAGCTCTACTTGAGATCCAAAAATCTGTGTGAAAGTGTGAACTCCGGGACTCTGCTCTGTGTCTCCACTTTAATGAAAACAGCCCTTTAGGAAAGCCCTTTGAATACACACCATTGAAGTTGTGGTGTGTATGATTTTCAGCTCTATCCTTGTTACGAATGTGATATTGAATAGCTTATTAGAGTGAGTTTGAAAATACCATTCACTGTGTTTTGTTTTTTATATAAAGGAACAACTCCACATTTTCAGCCCTGTTCTTTGGACCAGAGCCTGCTGAACTCACTTTAAAGTAGCATGCCTATAATGGGGCATAGAGGTCTCTTTGCCCCAGGCTGCAATCAAGAGGATGCAGTCAATGCCCATACTCAGCATCCCTGTGGTCTTAGAAGCACGAACAGAGCATTGGTGGACCCCAGGACCAAATTCATTCATATTATATCATCCACTGAACAGTAGGGTTGGGTTAGCCTGACCTGCCTGGCTGGCTAGATGTGTCTCCTTTTTCCTTTCCAGCCCCATATGCATCCCTCTCTTAACTGTACATTCAGTTACCAAGGAAGACCTTCCTCAACACAGAAGGACCTATTCTTCAAGGGCATAGGATTTCATGCTTTCATGATAAACCTCTCCTGTAAATCCTGTATCCTTTGTGTCGAAAGACTTCACCTCCTTCTTACATTGGAACACATACTGCCCTCCTTTTATTTAGATTTAGCTGAAAAACACTTCTGTAAATATTACTGTGTATATGTGATATTCCAGTGAATGAAGTGTATGACTTTATCATATGGAATAATACAGAATTATAATCACCATGTTTAAAAATTTTTCCTGCTAATGTCTTATGCTGTGCTTATATTTTTAAAACTTTATTTACTTATTTGCCTTGGTGTTTGCCTGGAACTGGAACTACAGACAGTTGTTAACTGCCATGTGGGTGCTGGGAATCAAACCCGGGTCCTCTGGAAGAGCAGACGGTGCTCTTAACCGCTGAGCCATCTCTCCAGCCCCGCTTATATGTTTAGATGTAAATAGAGCAATAGGCATTTAAGTGACTCAGGCCTAAAATGAGAATTTCCAAAGGTGTTCTTAGAACTTTGCCATCTCATACTAGTGACCGGCCTCACATCTATGTTCTCTCAGAAGTGTGTTCTTGAGTGTAAATTAGCAGGGAACCATTTCCCTATGTGCCCCTTGTTTATTAATGTTTTTTTTTTTAATGCAGACTTCTTTAACACAGAGAATATTTATGTCTTCAGTTAGAACTAAGGAACTAAGTTAATTGTATTTGTGTTCACTCTTCACACCACTAGTTAAAGGCAAGCTTAATATACTTTTTAACATGTTGAGATAAGTATACACTTATACCTACTACTTCTCATTGAAAAATTAATCTCATTTAGTGAAGCAGATCCATTTTCTTGGCCACAATAAGAGAAAAGATGGTTATATAATGAAGCTGTTACAGGTTTTTGTAAAGCATCCAACATTTAAAATAAGTTACTTCTAAAATTGGAGAAATCAAAAAATGCTTCAGGCCCTAAAGCATGACAAACAATTCCAGACTTCACAAGTAAGAATGTGACATGTGGGAGGTAATTAGAAATCTTAACACAAATTCTGTTTCTACTCAGAAATGGTGGCTCCAAAACACATCCTCTGCATCCAGCCATATAGTCCCTTGGCTTCAAGAACACACACACACACACACACACACACACACACACACACACACACACACAAAACTTCTTTCTTTGGTAGATCTGAATTCCAAAATAAGAAAATGATTTATAAATGGTTAATTCTTACTAGAGCTAAAGCCTTGTCCCAGGATTTTAACTCTGAGCCAATGAGCAGCATTTAGTAACTGCCTGTACCTTAGTCCAAAGGACCTGGCACCGGTTGGTGGTGGGTTCCAGGATATGTTGAACCCTGTTTTAGTACCTAGCTCTCTTTGCTTGTTCATCAAAAGGAGTTAAATTCCCATTCTGGAAGCATTATGGTAGTGGCATAAAATCATGAGACAATGTATGGTTTGTACATGGGGCTTCCTTGCAGATAGCTGTTGGAACTTCATGGTACTCAACTCTATCCAGAAGACATTTAAAGAATTACATCCAGTTCTTATAAATAATTATTTCTCCAAAAATGCTTCTGCAGTGCATTTTAACTGATATTTATTTTTAACATACACTCACTTTTCTACATACAGTTGAAAATATTAAGTATGTATATCCTCATGGGGTTGTTATGATATATATGTATATGCATAATCTTATTGTTGTAGGATTGCATGTCTGTGCATTTGTTTAAAAACTAAAATTTATTTGTAACCCCCAAATCAGTAGTCATGATGCTTGTGTAGACACATGAAATAGTGACTTTTGGCTGATTCAATGCACATGTTTCCATTAGAGGTTGAACAAGCTGAGACTCTGCCTTCTTATTTCAGTTGTAGACAAGTATTTGATAAGATAGGAGGGGCATTTACATTCCACAGTACAAGAGTCCCACTTGTACCTTATACTGTAGCAGGGCCTTCACATGCACGCTGCTAACCGCCTTTTGGTTCTGAGCTAACCTTTAGCCTGAGTGTGATCTAAATGGAGGCTCAGGAGAAATGGGGGACTCATTCACCCAGACGACACCTTTTTCTCTCCCCTTCCCAAGCCCCATCCCCTAATACATATAAAAATACAGGAGGAGACAAGGAAGGAGCCACTCAGGATTTCAGAGACCAAACATGGGAATGATTCACAGACCTGGTTCGCTGTCAAATTATGTTAACTGAGCCAGGTGGGGATGGCATATGCCTTTAGCCCCAGCGCTAGGGAGGCTGACCCAGGTAGATCTCTCCCTGGCTTCTAAGGTGCTGGCTCTCTGGATATAGCACAGTCTATAGGTTTTGCTCTTGTCTCTGCTCACTGGCTTCTGTGGTAGCAAACAGCGTGGGCTCCAGTATCCTGCTACATATGCTTCAAAGTCTATTAAGTCATGTCTTGTTTATAGAGCCCCCAAATGATGCTTAAGTGATTTCTGATGTTCCTGGGTATAAAAAGGCTATGATAAATCTTACATAGAAAATAGATATGTTATAGAGGCTTTATAATAGAGGTGTTAGCCATGAATTTTCTAATTCTGTGTTTAATCACTTTATTGGGAATTCTTTTGAAGGATGAGAATTGAGTCCTGTCTTCTGAGTTCAAAATTTGCTTGTCATAACCCATAACTTGGGACACTAAATGGAACCTTAAGGTCTAAGATTTTTGTAGTAAGAAGTTTTTGTCCCAGCCTAGCCCCAAGGTTTGGACCTGCAGTCCCAAATAGTCACACAAAGGTTTATATTAATTACAAGCTGTTTGACCTATTGCTCAGGCTTATTACTTGCTAACTCTTACACTAACCAATGTCTAGCCACATGGCTTAGTACCTTCTCTCAGAGCAGCATTCTCATCTTCTTTCCTCTGCATCTGCCTAGTATCTCTGTTCTGCTCTTCCTCTGCCCAGAGTTTTCTTAGTCTAGTAGCCCTGCCCGTAATCATGTCTGCCTTCTGGCCAATCAGCATTTTATTAAACCAATAAGAGTGAGAAATATTTACAATGTACAAAAGCATAGTCCCACAGCAGATTTTACTTAGCCAAACTGACATTTCTTACAGCAGCCCTGCCACCCCCCTCTTCCAACTCTGCCACTCTGGTGCAAACTGAGAGCCTTGAAGAAGGGCCACTGTTGATGGAAATGTACACACTTACCCAAGCCACAGCCCACACTTCCTGCAGGACCACATGTCTTAAGAAAAAAGCTTTCTCCTCACTAAAAACCCTGATGATAACTACAGGCCAGTAGCTCCGTAGTACTGTTACAGAGAGGAAAGGAGCAACACACACACACACACACACACACACACACACACACACACACACATACACACACACACACACACACACACGCATACACACATGCACATACACGCAAGCACACACACACACACACACACACACACACACACACACACACACATGCCTCTTCATCCCATCATGGAAAGGAGAACAGCACCAGCGAATGTTTAACTGGGTATTTATGTGATATTTCTAAAGAAAGATGATGATCTTTGCAAAAGCTACAGTGAGAAACTGTTGCTAACAGGCAATGCTATTTTTTTTCTGTTCTTTTGTTGTTTGGATTTTTGTTCTATTTGTTTTTTTAGGCAGGATCTTTCTAAGTAGCCCTGGATTCTTGGATCAACCTGGTAGATCAAGCTGGTTCCTTTTTCGTTTGGCTTATTATTTGTTTGTTTGTTTTGTTTTTTGTTTTTTGTTTGTTTGTTTGTTTGTTTTGAGAAAGAGTTTCTCTGTGTGACCTTAGCTATCCTGAAACTCACTATGTAGACCAGTCTGGCCTCAAACTCACAGAAATCTGCCTGCCTCCAGAGTGCTTGGATTAAAGACTTGAGACACCACTGCCCAGCAACCAGGCTGGTTTCTAACTCACAGAGATCCACCTGCCTCTGTCTTCTGAGTACCAGGATTAAAGATTTATGTAACTACACTTGGTTGCCAATGCTGTTCCTCCCAACAGACCCAAACATATAACATGAAGTAGACTGAGAAAAAAGAAAGGATCCCTTCAACACAAATGCTGTTCAGCCCTACCTAGGAGGTGTGGTCTCAAAGATTTGGGGCAAATTATGAAGGAAAACCTGACTCTGTTTTTGTGTGTTTCAGGTGTTACTGACAATTTCATTCATCTCTGAGTAGTGGAATATGGCAGTCTCATGGCCTTCCACCCAGTTCAGCATCTCTCCTGAGAAATATAAAGGAGGAAGGGGCTTGCCTGGAAATGCACAGATATGCAGACCTGGAGAGCTTGTCCTGGGCTGCCCTATGAATTAAAAAATGGAAAAAGCCATCTCTTCCATATCTGTGAGAACCACTTTAATGAAAAATGTATACCTTCCTACTTACCCATAAGGTGGGGACACTGAAAGGGACAAGACATGGCAGGGAAGAAAATGGGACCTGCCCAACTCATCCCTGCTATGAACACGAGAGAGGGACAGTGATGTCCAGGGAATGGGAAAGAACTGGGTACCCACTAGAGCACCAGCAGCAAGGAGACCACAGAAGTGGGGATGGGAGCTACAGCATCCTGCTTCCTGACTCATACACAGGTATAACTATTGGATCAAATGACCAAGAGGCTGTTCCATCAGAAATTCTTCCCAAACCTACTGAAATCTCCTGTCTCAGTCCATTTTCTGTGGTTATAACTGAGTACCTGAAACTGGGTAAATTATGAACAGAAGAAGCTTATTTGTGAGAGTTCTAGTGGTTGGTATGTCTAAGGGGTGAGGGTATAGTTGATGTGAGTCTCTTGCCAGTGAGGATTCTGTAAAGTTCTTAAGACAGCACAGGACAGCACGTAGTACGTACAGAAGACAAAGCTGATTTGAACTTTGTAATGTATCTTCTTTTGAGACAACCTAGCAGTTGAGAACCCACCCAGGAGCAGAGTTTAAACCATTTCCCAAAGATGCCACTGCCCACAGAGCCTTTCCCCCTTCACAGGAAAATGTCTACAGCTGTTAACACTAGCACACACCAGAGGCAAGGAACACCATGCAGATCCCCGAGACCCATCTCCACTTTGGGGCTTGACTCCTCGATGCTCCTGGATTCCCAGCTCACTCCTGCTTTCTTTTTTCCCTTCAGTCTGATTCCTTGCTGTCTCAGAAAACCAAACCTACCGAGGTCAGTATCCTCACCACTGCTACTCTTTCTCCGTGTAACAAGCAGTGTCTTGATAACAGCTTACTTCAACTCAGCTCGTTCAAACGAGAATACTTGAATGGAAGTACCACTGGTGTCAGTGGGGTGGGAGCAGGAGGCTGACAAAGAGAGGAGCCACCCAGAGACAGGAGCAAACAACAAATAGTGCTACATCTTCCCCTCGGACAGGAGATAAAGGGAGATAAAAGGGCACAGGAGCCCTGTAAAATCAGGATTCATTTTAGGATTCATCCTAAAACAATTAATCAGCCAGCAGCTGCCAGCCTAATGAAGAGACTTTTTGAGCTTTTATTCCCCAGCCTGATAACAACATTCCTATAGCCTTTTGGTCTTTGCTTTAAAAAGGGCTCGCTTGGTGATAGAAGGGAGCCCTCTGACCAGCTTTTATGATGGAGGCTTCAGCTGTACAGCTGAACAATAAAACCCTAACCTGCACTTGCTCAGAGTGTGTCAGTGTGGTTCTGGAAATAGTCTCTGGGGTTCCTAGAAACTCTGGTACAACAGAAGGGTCCCTCTAGAAGAATGGAGTTCCTATCTAGCACATAGTGGAGGGTGTTCCTCCCCTTCAGGCCTCGAGGCTCAGGTAACTCTTCCCATCAGTCAAATCTAACCCAAATCCAGAATGCAAGAGACTCTAACAATTGCCATCCATAGTTAAGGCATAGTGAGGATCAGGCATTATGGGTCTTGACCTAGATAGAAGTGTGACCTTTAGATCTTAAGGACCCTTGTAGGGGGCGTGGCCAGACCCATCTAAGACCCGGTGCTCCATGCCTCTATGGCCTGTTTTGTTCTCTGGGTTCTCAGCTGTTGCTGTGTGGAACAATTCAACTCTCCCAAAACTGCCCTAAGTTTCAGTCTTTGTATCAGTGAGTGTTTCATATAAACTCCTTAATAAATATTAATCTTTTATATAATAAGTTGCCAGTGAATAATTTCTACTTTATTAAGGTTAACTTCTGGGGTACTGCTTCTGGGCAAGAAGTGGCAAGTATTTTGAGGCAGGGCTCTATTTTGTTTAGCAATGGTGATAGCTTCAGCCTTGGTGAGCCCAGACATGGGCTCTCCTGTTCTCCTGTCCTTATCTTACACCCTTCATGAGGTTCTGCCCAGAATGCTATAGTAGCAGTTCCATCTACTCGGGTGAGAGTAGTATGACGCTGTGACTCTGACTTCTTCCCTGTCTAGGAGTAGTGGGCAAAGATCCAGTTATGGAGTCACTGGTGACTTATGGGAAGAGGTTGGAGCCATGTCTATCCCAGGAGCTCTCCATGAAGAGCACAGGTAGATGGGACAAAACAAAATGGAGAGAGAACACAGAAGGAATGAAAAGACAGAGAGGACCTCTGGTCCAACCACCAGGCAAAGTACAGCGAGAAGACCCTCCTTCTATCCCAAAGGATGGCAACAGAGTCCGGTGCCTTTGACAACCACAACCATAGAGCAGGGCCCACTCCAGGCTCACCTCCCACCCCATTCCTAAGATGAGAGTTTTCTCATTCCCACATAGATACATACAGATCTTGTGTTGAATTTCCTCAAATGGAAATATTTCCTGCTAGAGAAAGAAACGATATTCACAAGATTTAGGGAGTAAATGAAGCTTATAATTCTCAGGAGACTCCTTAGATGTAAATGCTCATAAAGCCCACTCCAAGGCTGTATATGCACTAACAACTGCCGGGGAGATGGGGCTCTCCAGTGAGCCAAGCTGCCTACAATTTGTACAGAAAGCTCAGGGATGCAGCTTCCATGAGCTGTCATCTTTCTGGAATGGGCTTTCTGGTAACAAAACTACCTTTGAGTCACCCATGATCCTGTAAGTACTGTGTATAGATTCATTGATCTACTAAGCTAGTCTTGGGTCTGTAGCTGGTGTCCACCCCAGAAAAACTCACCCAAATGGCTGCCCTTAGTCTAAGCTCCTGCACCCACTCTGCGCTCTTCCTGCCTTTCTCTACTTTTGTGTGTTGTCCTAGCTACTCTATTGTCACATAGTTCCAGTAAGTTCATTGCCAAGTTAGTGACTTAAAAATACAGTTGCCATAACAACTCTTGCAAAAATCACAGGTAGGCTGCTTCGTTAAGCAGCTGGCAAGTCTTCCTAGAAACGTACTTTGAAAATGGGATTTCTGTTTTATGATGACTTAGCATCACAGTCACCACACTCACTGTCAGGCACATATGTTAACTCATACAACCTTCCCATTGATCCTCTTAATCCGTCTTATAGATAAGGGAACTATGGCTCATAACAGTTGAGGAACTCATAATATTAATAAGTTCCAGAAGTGGGACATTTACGTATATAGAAATAGGAGTGGAATATGAATTACCAGGGCCCAAGAGAGAGAAAGATGGGTTCTATACGTCATAAGGCACAAAGCTGTAGTTGGATAAGATGTGTAAGTCTACAGTTCTAATAAGTGTAAGATGATCATAATTCATAATATTGTGTTGAATGCTAAAAGTTTTTCCAAAAAGATCTCAGGTATACATCCCATGCATATGCACACACATGCACACTCATACACGCACACATGCAAACACATACACACACATGCACAGGCACATGTATATTCCTCAAGACTGAACTTAAAGTAGTACCTAGCCAAGCCAGGGTAACAACTAGCAGAGATCCAAACACCCACACAACACAAGTGGATTATAAACTCATATCAAAATCCATAACCAATGTACTAGCTCCAAATGTGAAAGTCTCAACAAAAACACAACATGAATATAACAATATAATAATAAAACAATATATGTTCTCTCAAAACCACCAATACCATAGTAATGATCCCTCATAGGGCAACTTAGATAAATCTCCAAACAAAGAATTCAAATGAACCAATGAATGTGTTCAAAGACTTCAAAGAGGACAAAGATAAACTACTGAATAAAGCTGAAGAGAACAGGAATAAACTTCTCAATGAATTAAAAAAAATAAAAAACTCAATAAAATAAGAATGACAATGAAAACAGAACTCAGTAGAGAGGAAACTATAAAGAAAACCCAAACTGAATTGAGTCTGCAGTTCAAAGACTCAGTAAATCAAATAAAGAAACTCAGTGGAAAGCCTGGCCAATAGAACGGAGTTTGAGGAAGACAGAATGCTGGAACTTCAAGACAAGGTAAAGGAATTGGATCAAAGAAAACAAATTTTTTAAACCCATAAACTGAATATATGAAATCTTTCAGAAATCTTCAAATTATGGGGATAAGAATTCCATACTAAAAGCATAGAAAATATTTCTAATAAAATAAATAAATTTTTTTCAAATCTAGGGTAAGAGGTATTAGAGGCATATACAACCCCAAGTATACATGTCATAAAAGAAATTTCTCACATAGTAATATAGTTAAAACATTAAATATACAAAGAAAGTATTTGAAAGAGGTGAGAGAGAAGGAATAAGTCATATATAAAGATATACCCATCAAAATCACAGCTGAATTTACAACTGAAACTTTAAAAGACCTAGAGGTGAGCTCATCATAGCTAAGATAGTATGGCTTCTGACTTGGAAAATTTAAAAATGTTTGGAGCATCGTATTTCAAGTTCTGAAAGATCACAAATGCCAACAGGACTGTTATACCTTGTAAAACTATCAACCACGAAATGAGAAAGAAAAATTTCCTATGATGAAAGCTTCCCAAAGGAATTTACAATGTCCAATCCACCCAAAATCACTACAAAATGACAGAAATTAATATGCATCTTTCAGCCATAACTCACAGTGTTAATGGGCCTAATTCCACAATTAAAAGACACAGAATATCAGGTTGGATTAGAAAATAGAATCCATCTATGGGAAATATCTCACATTCAAAGATAGACACTACTTAAAGTTAAAAAAAAAAAAAAACAGAAAAAGGTATTCCAAGAAAATAGAATCAGAAAATAAGCAAGTCACCAGTCCAATATCTGACAGAATATACTAAAAACTAATCCAAAGGTATAATGAAGGTCATTTCATACAGATAGAGGAAGCAATCAATCAATCAACAGCACACTATAATTCTAAACACACACACACACACACACACACACACACACACACCAGATTCAAGTGACCAAGTTTCATAAAATAACAACCACTAGACATCAGGCAAGATTAATCCCAGCATATTAAATGTAGATTACTTCAATACCCCACTCTCACCTAAGGATAGGTTGTCTGAAAAAAAATAGAAAAGTATTAGAGTTTAATGACAATCAAAGATCAGATAACCCTAGCAGACAGCCAAAGAATATTCTAACCAAACACACACTCAGTATCTCCTGGAAAATTCTTGAAAATAAGTCACATATTGAGACACAAAGCAGCTTGAACAAATGTGGAAGAATTGCAATGGTGTCTTGTATTATAACTGACTACAATAAAATAAAGCTAAAATCTAACAACAAGAGAAACTACAGAAAATACACAAAATTGTGGAGGTTAAGTAACCCACTGGTAAATGGATGATTGAAGAAATCGAGAAATAAATAAAAAAAATTCTAGAACTGAATGAAAATAAAAAGCAATATATCAAAATTTATGATATACAATGAAGACAGTCCTAGGAAGAAATTTATAGCTCTAAGTACCCACAATTAAAAAAATCAGAAAGGCCAGATATGGTGGCACATATCTTTAATCTCATCACTCATAAAGCAGAGACAGGTGGATCTCTGTGAGTTCCAGGGCAGCCTGGTTTGTATAACAATTTTCTCAGACCAGCCAGCATTATTGAGTCCCTGTCTGAACAACAATGGGAAAAATATACAGAGAACAGCAATGACAAAAATCCTAATGACGTACTTAGTGGAAGTGTGTGTGGGGGGGGAACCAGGAACAAGCCAAGCCCAAAAGTAGTAAGCAAAAATAAATATGTAAGCCTGGGGCAGACTTGATATACCATGGCTGACTAATACATATGAGAGACCTACCCTTTTCTGAAGAGAAAGAAGAAGTGGATGGGGGGAAGGGAGGTGTAAGGAGGGTCTGGGAGGAGAGGAGGGAGGATTGTTCTGGGAAAAAAACAATTAATTAATATAAAATAAAAAAATAAAAAGACCAGAGCAGAAAGTAATGAAATAAAAACAAACAAACAAGAACAGTAGAAAGACTTGGTGAAACAAAGAATTTACTCTTTGAAAGGATAAATAAAACTGGCAAACTCCTAAGCAAATTAACAAAAACAAACAGGGAAAAAAAGACCTAAATTAATAAAATTAGAGAGGAAAAGAGAGACATTACAACAGATAACAATGAAACTCAGAAAATCCTAAGAATACACTTTTTAAAACCGTATTTCACTGAGTCACAAGGCCTAAAGGAAGTAGGTAAATTTTTTATTCTTCTGACTGACCAAAGTTAAATCAAGATGAGATCAATATTTTAAACAGACCTGTAACAAGGAAAGATAAACGTTAATTCAAAAAAAAAAAAATGACTTCAAAGCCCAGTTAGATTCACCACTTAATATTTTGAGATCTTCAAAGAATTCAGTTTCTCAAGTTAGTGCATCAAGCAGAAAAACAAACTTTTTTTTAACAAAGCCAATATTACTCTACAATCAAAACTAGACAAAGATACAACAAACATAAAACTCTAGACAAATGAACATACATATATATATACATATATAAGCATCCTTAATGAGATGGTTGCAAAGATAAATATAAAAATTCATTTAAAAGATTACTCACAATAATCAAGCTTTAGTTCAAGGACTCAGGGATGATTCAACACTGGCAAAGAGATAAATATAATGCATTTTATAAATGGAATTTAAAAAATCATGTGATCATCTCTAGAAACGTAGAGTTAGCCCATCGACAAAATGTAACATTCTTTCAAGGTAAAAGCTCTGGAGATAACAAGGATAGAAGGGACATATTTGAGATGCTATTTTGAGAATAATAACAGTTATATATAATAGACTATAGTTAACACCAAGTAAAATGGACAAAATCTTGAAGTATTCCATTAAAATCAGGGCCAGGACCAGGGTGTCCAAACTCTCTACTTCTATTCATAGTGCTGCAAGTCTCATCTAGAGCAATAGAAAAGATGAGGAAATAAAAGGAATTCAAACAGGAAGAGAGGAAAAGTACATCTATTTGCAGATATGGTTCTAAAAAGAAATTCTAAAGACACCACCAAAAAATCCCAATCACTAGTCAATACTTTAGTAAAGTGCTAAGATACAAAGTTGATACACAAAAATTGGTAACTTTTCTGTATGCCAATGACAGATGCACTGAGAAAAATAGAGAAACAATCACCTACACTATAGTCTAAAGAAAATCTTGGAATAAACCTAACTAGGGACATGAAAGATCTCAGCACTGAAGAAAGAAATCAAGGAAAACAGAAAATAGATCAGAAGAAATAATATTGTGAAAATGACCACCTTACCTAAATCAACCTACAGACTCAATACTAACTCACTCAAAATTTCTGTACCATTGTTTATGGTGATATATTGTGTGTTAAATAAAGCTTGCCTGAAGATCAGAGGACAGAGCCACCCACAGAGTTAGTCATATCGGTCGGGGCAGTGATAACAGACACCTTTAATCCTGGCACTCGGGAGGCAGAGATCAGTCTGGATCTCTGTCAGTTCAAGGCCACACTGGGCTACACAAGATTAATCCAATCTAAAAAAAGAAACAGAGCCAGGCAGTGCTGGCACACATCTTTAATTTGAGCACTTGGGATCACACACCTTAATCCCAGCACTAGGAAAGTTTAAACAGGAAGTGATATGGCTGGGCAAAGAAAGGAATGTAAGGCTGAAGGAGACAGGAGTTTCCTTCCTGTGATTGCCTGCACTTCCCTTCCCCTTTGGCTGAGGACTCCTCTATTTAGTCTAAGGACTGGTGGAGACAGGTCTGTCTACCCCTTTTGGCCTGAGGATTCAGGTAAGAAGTTTCTCTAGTGTCTTGTTCCTCTGCTTCTCTGATCTTTTAAAATTGACCCCAATATCTGGCTCCAGGTTTTTATTATAAGACCAATTAGAATTTGTGTAATGATTGTTAACATAAGTAGAAAAAATTTCACATGGAAACATAAAAGACCTTGAAAACAACAATGCTGGAGATGTTACCATGCCCATGAAAACATTATACTACAGAAGTATAGTAACAAAACAACATGGTACTGGCACAAAATAGACATGTGGATCAATGGGACGGAACAGAAAATTCAGATGTAAGTCTATAACTATAGTGACCTATTTTTTTTTATAAAGATGTCAAAAGTAGATACTGGATAGAAAAATATCTTTAACAAATGGTACTGGGAGAATTAACTATCTACATGTAAAAGAATCAAAGAGAGGCCCTTTATCAGTCACTCCACACAAAAACCAATTTCAAAATGGATCAAGATAAGGCATGAAATTCTGAAACTGCTAACTTTATTAATTTGCTACATTGTGATTTACTATATTTACACTATTAAGTTATTGGCATATGTGGGGCTGAAGGGATAGCTTGGTGGTTAGGAGTACTTGCTCTTCCAGAGGACCCAAGTTCAGTTCCTAGCACCCACAATGGGCAACTCACAATGGCCTATAACTCCATCTCCATTGGACCCAACACCCTCCCCTGTATCTGCAGAGACCTGCACATCCATGTTCATGGATGCTCTATTCATGACTAGGAAATGGAAACATTCCAGATGTCCATCAACTGATGAATGGGTTATGAAAATAGGGCGTATTTATATAATTCAATTCTTTTCAGAACTAAGGTAAAAGGAAATTCTGAACTTTTCATGAAAACGGATGTACTTGGAAAACATACTGAATAAGGTAATCTAAAACCATGAAGACAAACACTTTGTGTTCCTCTTACGTGGATCTTGAACTCAAATGTCTAGATTTCTGTGTTTAAGTAGGAAAGTCCATAGAGGCTGTGAAGAAAAAGCAAGAGCCATTAGATGTGGGGAGGGCGAAAAAAGTCTCAAGGGTGCACAGGTGACAATAAACACATCTAATATGATTATTGAAGGGAATACTAGAGCAGAAAATGGTGGTAGAGTGTTGCTGTTGTTGCTGTTAATACAGGGTCTCATTGTGTTCATGATCCACCTGCCTCTGCTTCCAGAGTGCTAGGATTAAAGGTACATAGTACCAAGACTTTAGAGTTGAGAATGTTTAAACGAGGTTGAGGACAGAGGGGTAAAGGAAAAATGAGAAAGTAGAATGATTAGTCAAAACCATGTATGAGAAAACCATATAGAAACCTAATACACTATAAACCAACTCAAATACATAATTTTTGTTTTGTTTTGCTTTAGTTTTGACAGGGTCTCAGTATATGTGCTCCTAGGTGGCCTGGAACTTGTTGTGTAGAAATCTAACTCACAGATGCACCTTCTTCTGAATCCTGTGTCCTGAGATTAAAGGTGTTAGCCAACATACCTGAAATAGCATGATCTTTTAACAGAGCTTTAATAGAGATAGTGGACAGCCCTGCTCACATAAGTTTCTAGACCAAAATCCCTGTGTTGTGTGCATGATTCTTCCCTATGAGTTTTTAGCCAAGGAGATGCAGAGGTACTCAATACCTCTATTGCTATTGCCACATCTCATGGTTGCCCATTAGAACTAGACAGTAAGAACAATTGCTGAAAGCCCCACCAAGATTGGATACAAGACATAGAGAAATTGGGCTATAACTGATCTGGAAGCTTCCTCTTCATGGGCTAGTGTTGAAAATGCTATATAGGCAGTTAGGATAGAAAAATCATCAACAGTCCCACAAAGATGTGGCCCCTATGTACTATAATACTGAACTGCCTGGTGAGACATGCCCACCAGTATAGCTATGGCATGAATGTTCCAGAAATAACCAAACTGCTTCTTGGTTGCATTTGAAGCCTGCTACACAGGAAGAAAACATAGCTGGTACAACAGACCTGATAGGCTGGCCATAGGAAGGTCACAGGCCCTGTGGGGAATCTATCTACCACTTGTGTTTTTCTAAATGGATATGTAGTTAAACTACCTGTAGTGGATTATGGTATTTTGTAATATTTGTCCCTCCTACCGGTTTAATAAAAAGCTGATTGGCCAGAGGCAGACAGGAAGTGTGGGTGGGGCTACCAGACTAAGAAAACTCTGGGAACACCTCAGAGCAGGAAGAGATAATACAGAGATGCCCCAGGAGATGCAGAGGAAAGAAGTTGAAATGATGCCCTAAGAAAAGATACCAAGATGCATGGATGAACAAGATGGGTTAGTTTAAAGGTAAAGAGTTAGCAAGTTATATGCCTGGGCCCTAGGCTGATCAGCATAAAATTAACATAAGCCTATTTGTGATTATTTGAGTCTAAGTTGGGCTGAGAGTGGGTCCAAACCTCTGGACTAGACTGTAAAGTCCAGCCCAAAAATCATTTATAACAACTACCTTCTAAATATTTGTGTTTAAATCCATATATTAGCACTACTCTCAGCTTTGGTTAGGAAGTCTACTTTTGCAGAGGGCAATCATCAAAGTAGAGATTCACAACTGGTCAAAGTTTTGAGAATAACTGAGCATTGAGTACTTATTCCTAAACAGGACATCTATGGCACCCCTCTGAAGCCCAGGAAACTCTACAGTATGGCATGGAAGGACTGTGGGAGATGAGGGATGGGAAGGAGGGTTAGGAGTCAGTTTTCTGGGTATAACATGGTCATAAACTATAGACCCTAGTGGAGAAAAGACTGCTGTTGTTTTGCTCAGTGAGAACAATACTGTTGGTTTTCACATGTGAGATCAGACACACACTACCATGGCCACACTAGAGCTTATTCAGGAGAGTTGACAGGTGGGCACAAGGGCAGAGAAGCAGAAGAGACAAAGAGACCGACTTTTATGTGGCATATCCTTTTAAGAGACAGAATGGGTACAGATTTACATAGCCATGCCTGGGGGTGTGCCTTCGGAAAGGCATGCTCTGTGGCGCCATGTTGGGTCCACCATGTGGCTGCTGCGTGCCAGGAATCTTTAAATCTCACCCTTATGTTTATTATAAAAAGAAAGCTAGCTTTATTTAGTGGAGGAGCAGGGAGAAAATGGATTGGACAGGAACAGGGTCAAGGGATCTCTTCAGGTTGCTTTAAGCTGTCTTAGGGGTGAAGTTTGTCTTTTTGAATGATGAGATCTGTATTTTCTGGTGGTAGGTCTGTTGGTTTCGAGGCTCATTTTTTGCAGTCTGGGTGAGTTTAAGGCATGGGATGATGAATTTTGATTTTTTTTTAGAGCTCAGAAAAAACTGAGTTAGTGACAGTGAAAGTGACACGTATAGTGAGGGTACCCTGTTATTACAGGGTCTGGAAGTCAGATCAGGAAAAGAGGAAAAAGAGGAAGAAGATTTGACATTTGGACACCGATAATCTTAAGTTAAGAAGAGGTTAAAATGTCTCATATTTTTTTGTTTATCCATTACCAAGGTTAAAAATGACTTTTGGATTTTTTTGTTGTTTTTTGTTTTTTGGTCTGGGGAGGGGGGTGGGAAAGCAGTCTGTTTTATCTATATTGGCTATAAAAAATGGCTCTTTTTGTTTGTTTTTCCTAGTCCTCAGGGGGTGGGGGTCAACTGTTTTTGTTGGTAAGATGGCTTTTGGGTTTTTTTATATTTTGGAAGAGGTCTTTAGAGGGTTAGTCTGGGGGTGGGGGAGAAGGGTGAGGCAAAATATCTAGGAGCATTTTTTAATTTTTTAATTTTATTTATTTATTTATTTTATTGGTAATTGTCTGGACTTTGGCTCTGAGAAGCAAGCTGGAACAGAAAACCCAGAGACAGGGAATTTTAGGGAAATGTGTTTAGTGACACAGAGATTTTGGGTGTTCTCATTTGGGGGTCTACCTGGGAGGCTGGAAGAGGATATGGAGGACTGGCACTGACAAGCTGAGCAGATGGCAAGAGAAGCAAGAAAGTGGCTGACAAGTGTCTGGATTCAGGCAAAATGTGGTAACAAAAAAAAAAAAAAAAAAAAAAAAAAAGAAAGAAAGAAAATGAAAATTTTATTGAAAAAAATGAAAGTTTTTATTTTAGCTAAAAATCTTAGGAGTACGGGGCAGGTTGGCATGACCAAAAATGAGTGGGTGATAGGGATATTTTTGAAAATATAATTAAGTGGTGGTGTCTGATGAGGCCGGAATTGTTTACCTATTGTTTGTCTCTCACCCCGTGGAGGATAGAAAGAGAGGTAAGACCCCAAAGCTCTGGCAGGACTGAGTATTTGGCACCAGTGTCCACGGGGAAGGAGGTGAACCTAAGGTTCCCTTTTTG
>PVIH01000643.1:44083-123297 GCA_004025045.1 Sigmodon hispidus
AAACAGCACGCAGAAAAGATCCCAACCGAGTGGTCCTTCCTAACCACACCACAGGTCCAGAAGCAAGGGTGGCCAGGCTCCTCCCTCTTCCGGGCTCTCTCTTGGGGGGGGAGGGGCTTTTCTTCCGGTGCTTTTTCCAGTTGACCACTCCCTGCCCGGCTCCAGTACTTTGGCGTAATCAGAATTTACCTGGGTAGCTTCTGGTTTCCTGCTACAACGTGGGGCTTGGGAACAGTCACCTAGACCAGTGTTTCCCTTGATGGCATCCAGAACAAGGCCTGAACAGCCTCTGCAAGAGCGAGATCAGTGGCGAAGCTAGCCCCACCTAAAGCACACACAGTGAGGTCTAGGTGTCTGCTCAGGAGGAGGTGAAGGAGGTGGATAGCTTTCTCCAGCAGGATGTATCTTGGAGTCAGTGGTCTCTTCTTAAGAGATATAGGCTTAGCCCTGATGTCAAGGTAGCTCTGGGTAAAAAAATGTGTCATGATAAGTTGCCCTTTTTTTTAGCATTTTTAGGATCTAAGTTAGTATATTGTGAGAGCACATTTGTGAAGCATTAAAAAAAAACTGGGATGATTTTTTTTTTTTTTGTTTATCTTGTACTGTCTTTTGTATTTTTAAAAACAAACTGGCAGGGTTTAGAGCAGCTCTATGCAGGCTTGCCAGTAAGCAGGTTACAAAACTGTCTCTGGCGAAGACTCACCTTGGTGTATTGTAATTTTAATAAGGACCTGTATCTGGAACTGCCTCAGCTCCCAGGGGTGTGTTATATTTGACTGATAAATTTTATCTGCATGAGTTTTGGCCTGTTTGTAAACTTGCCTTTGCTTAAGAGTCATTTTTTTTCACCTGAGAAAGTTCTGACAGAGGAAACAGGATATAAATTTTTACTATCTTATCTATGCCAAATACTTCTTGCAGAGGGAGAACTGGATCAGAATCCTTAGGAAAGCAAGTGACTGGTGGGGTAAATGTAGCTGCCAGGTTTGGGGTTCCCAGAAAGGAAGAGGTTGGAAGAGTTGCAGATGAGCATTAACATTTAAAAGGTGGGGGTTCTAAAGAAGAACCTGATTGTGTGGCTAGAAACAGATAGCAGAAGAACAGAAAGCTAGAAGAGACAGAGTTGAGATGTGAGAAGAAATAGAGAAAGAAACTCTTTTTATCCGTGTTCAGCACTATGTTGGATTTACCACGTGACAAGCCGGGAATCCTTGCAGATAAACCCATTAAACTGCCTTCTACAAAACTATTTTTGTGTCCATAGATTTTTTGCTAGTGTCAGTTTTGGCTGGAGAAGGCTGTTTGCAGATTCATCTGTGACTGAAAAGACTCAGTAACTGATCCATGTGTAGAGAGTATGTGTTGAATGCTCAGCCATAAAGGGGAAATTTATATACCAGCCACCGAGAGGTTCCTGGAACATCACAGAGTGTGGAAAGAGTAGAAGAGACACAGGGAACATCATGGAACGCTGGCTTCTAGAAATAGCATGCCTCTTGCATGCTTGAACTCGCAGCAACTATGATTCCCTTGCAGAAGATGTATCTGTCACGAACAGGGAGGGATTTATGGGACATCCCCCCCAACACTCCCAGAATATTAATGGTTGGCAGGGGAGAGAAAAAGATATTCTTCAGTGGTATAGCTACTGAGAAAGGCTCCTACACCTCTATGAGCACCCGAACTATAAATAAACAAACAAACAAATAAATAAATAAATAGATATAGAAGAGGGATTAGTTTGGAAGAAGACGGGGTAAGAGTGGGTAGCGGACAAGAGCAAATATGGAGGAGTGGATGTGATCAAAATACATTATATACATGTATGACACCGTCATAGTCAAACATAATATTCTACATAATTAGTAATCACTAATAAAAACAGATGAGAAAAATAAAATTCTTGCGTATACCTATATCCCAAAGGGCTTTGTTTCAGCAGCTTCAGTGTTTCTGGTTCTAAGTTGAGGTCTTTGCTCCAGTTTGAACAGATGATGGTTGAAAAGGCTTTTTCCACTGATAAATTTTTACATATTTGGATTTGTAACTTGCTTTTGTTCTGTGGCTATAAAGGTCCATGTAACCATTTTTATTTCCATGTAAGAACAGGATATTCGGGGGCTAGAGAGGTGACTCAATGGTTGGGAGCACTAATTGCTCTTTCAGAGGACCCAGGTTTGATTTCCAGCACCCACATGGCAGCTCACAACTGTTTCTCACTTCACTTCTAGAGGATCCAAGACCTTCACACAGACATATATGCAAGCATGCAAGCAAAACACCAATGCACATTAAAAAAAAAAAAAAAAAAAAAGGCTATTCAGGTGACCTGAGCCCATGTTCTTGAAACATAGCCACTCATATTTTGCTCATATTAAATCACTTTATTCCCTTTTAAATGAAAGCTATGTTTTTGTCAACAGTTTCAGGGTTGGAAGTGTGGCACCAAGGATGATCCACTTGCACCAAATATGTCACCCAGAGTGACACTGTGTCAACATAGGTCCTTCATATTCAATTGTCTATGTTGCCACCTCAGGTAGAGTTGGTGAGTTCCTTCTGGGCCCTGGCCCTTCTTTTGATTTGGTCAATAGACCATAGTCCATTGGTTTATTTTGAGTTATTGGAAATTCTCTCTTTCTGTCTCTCTATCTCTCTTTGTCTCTCTCTCTGTCTTTCTCTCTGTCTCTCTCTGTCTCTCTGTCTCTGTCTCTGTCTCTCTCTCTCTCTCTCTCTCTCTCTCTCTCTCTCTCTCTCTCTCTCTCTCTCTCTTTCTAAGTCTTGCATGCATATTTATTTGCTAGCATTTGACCATTCTCTCCTGCTGTTCCTTCAATATCTAATTCTGCATTTCTGTCTGGGTCCTCTCCTGGATCAAAAGTTATTTTGGGGGTTTAGAAATGCTATGATTGCCTGACTGCAAGTATGCTGAAGAGGCATTTATTCCCTCCAGCCCAACAGGGAGGGTGATATCAGAGGGGACTTCCAAGAATGTGCAATGGCCCCTTGGGAAAGCCTAAGACAGCATACCTAGACTACAAGGAATCTTACTGTATCTCAGCCAGGTAGATACACACAGGAGGTTGTTGCCCAATGTCTTAAACCCCTCACATTCAAACAAATGTGCAAGATGAACCAGTATGGATACAGTGGGAGGAAGCAGTCTGGAGATGAGAGCTGAGAGGGCTACTCTCATATGCAGCAGCTGGATCTGATCTGAGCACAGAGTCCTCTAGCCGACCAAAGCAGGTTGCCACTTCCAGGAAAAAAGAAAGACACTCAATGGCAAACAGCCCCCACCATTTTGTACGCCAGCCCATATTATGTTTGATAACTATGATAACTTAGCTCACAAATATTTTTAAATGAGTAATATTCCCCACATTGCTTTATGTTTTATACACCCAACTGAAATCCCAGACAATGGAACTACTGGCAGCCTACTTTAATTGGAATTTTACAGTATCCAAGAAAAAAGATGATAAAATTGTTAATTTACTTCAAAAAAAAAAAAAAAAAGAATGAAGAGTTTTGAAAACTGATAGGAAGAGAGTGGAAAAGAGATGTAGGGATTAAAGAAAAGAAAATAAATAAGAATTTTTATAGGTGCATCAGAGCAACAGATAAGTAACCCTTGAGACTCAAGTTCTGTCTCAGCCCTCCTCACTGGTTCTGTAGCCTCCTGTACCATTATCTCCCTCTGCCCGCTTCTATGGTGACCTCTAAGCAGAACAATTCTGTACCAAAAGAAAAGTTGACTTCCTATTGAATTTCAGGTCCTACTTAACTACAAAACAGGATTTTCAGACTTTTATTAGAGTCCACTCTTCCTGATGGTTAGTGTTGAGAGACATGCAGCCTAGTCTCAGATCAGCATATGACTATCTGTCCAGTGGGCTTCCTAAGGGCAAAACACCCGCAGAAATGGACTCTCACTTGGCAAGATCCAGTAGTCCACAGGACAGCACAGGAATTCGCAAAGTTCATGCAGCTTGCAGGCTCTTTTCTCTCTCATTATATTGGTGATTCTTTGGGTGGTTTTGAGTTTTACTTTGTCAATCACACATTCAATAGCTGTAATTTTCCTTGGAAATTCTGTTTTTTCTCAATTATTTTCTTCTAAGATTCAACAGTGAACTAATACGTCTCAAATCTCTTATTTGGAGTTACTAACTACAAGTCCCAATCCTGGGAACTTCTCTGACTCAACAGAGACAGTTAGGGACATATGAGAAAACATCACTTGAAACATTAACGATGTCTCGAAGTTCTGGGAAGGAGAGTAAGACATGCAGACACAGAATAGGGAAAAAGCCTCAGGAATCCACTAGTGCCTACTGTTGAGAGTAAGTTCCCTGAACACCAAGCATAGAATCATAGGTAGGATCTGGTATGCTCCAAGAGGAAAAAATACATTGCAAAATATAGGACGGATAGGTCCACCTTCACCATACATAGGCGCTTACATTGGTGGAAGAAGTACAGTTTAATGAGATGGGGAAAGAGTGCTTTGTCAAAGTCTGCCTTTTACAGGGAGATTGGGACATGAAACCCTCTTATAGAAAAGGGAACCAGACCCCAAGGACCCAGCAATACCACTTCTGGGTATATACCCTAAAGATGCACAGTCGCACTCCAATTGCATTAGCTCAACTATGTTCATAGCAGCATTATTTGTAATAGCAAGAACCTGGAAACAACCTAGATGCCCCTCAACTGAAGAATGGATTAACAAACTGTTGTACATCTACACAATGGAGTACTACTCAGCAGTAAGAAAAAATGATTTTCTAAAATTTGCAGGCAAATGGATGGATTTGGAGAATATCCTCCTGAGCGAGATATCATAAACCCAGAAAGATAATCAGGGGGTGTACTCACTCATTAGTGGACTCTAAACAAACAAACAAACAAAAAAGCAAAGCATGCCCAAGCTGCAAACCACAACCACTGAACAGCTTGGGATCAGAAACACCTTGGACTGACTCCTTGGATCCCACTCCCCCTAAAGGAACACCTGACTCAGTCTTGATCTTGGGGGGAGAAAACTGGATCTGCCAGGAGTGGGACCTTGGGACCACCTGCCCATGGGGGGTATGGGGAGATGTGGAGAAGAGAGAATGACCTGATGTTGTGGGAGGGGGAAGGGATCTTGAATAAGGATATACAAGGATAGAAAGTGTGACTTCTTTATTTATAATAAATAATTAAAAAAAGAAGATTAAAAAAAAGAAAAGGGAACCATATAAAAACCTATCTGGCAGACAGGAAGAAATTGTCTGAATTTGAATATTGTTGTCCTTAAAGCATTGTGCCCACGTCTATTACTTTTTAACTTTGTAACCACAAGTAGCTGCCAGCTGACATAAGTGCTGTGAGAACAGGATGTGTCCGGCTTGCTATTTAGTTAAGTCTGCGAAGATGCTGTACTCTACTAGAATAAGATTATGTAGAGAGTGGGATGAGAACAATGGAGGATTTCATAATGACCATGATATATTTCTTAAATTGTGATGTATTTCATAAAGCCAAAAATAAAAGCAGTAATAAAGCTGTTCATGTAACTCTGGTAAGAAAAACTCTGTTTTAAGTATAAATAAAGATGTCCTGAGCTATTCGGGGCCACTGGAGTGCAATCCACTTAGTGATCATAAGTTTTCCTTGTGCCAACACCCCTTCCCTGTCTCAGGACCTGAACCTGAGCCAGGACTGGACCCCAGCACATTAGCTCTTAAAACAGAAAAAGACATTAGTATTACACAAAGTCTGCCTAAGAAGCTTTGTCCTTCAGTGTCCCACAGGCTCCTCTTACAGTTCAAGATGAAGAGATGCTTAATTTCAACCTTGGTTTACTGAGACTGGGCTAATGGGATTGTGTTATGTGTTCCTTAGTTTGTGTTCATGAGGATCATTGATTCCACATATTCTTTGTAGCGTCATCTTTTAGCCTATGACTATGATTTGATATTCTTGCTTGAGGCTGTAATATAGAGGTTTTTACTTAACTACAAATGACAGGTTTGTAAGTTTGACCAAATTAGCAAGTCATCTTTATTTCATCATAACTTACATTCTGACAGTCTGTCTTAAGAATAAATATTAACATAAAAGTCATTTTATCTTGGTGTGTCAATGAATGTGTGTGCAAACCTGATATGTATATCTATTGTAGGATTACGCAATAAAGCTTTCTATCCTGAGCATCAGTGTACTTATATGCCACTGTGAGATATATGTTCTGTGGTATATTTACAAAGTAAAGCCTCTCATGCAAGAATGGTTTGCCAAAACAGGCTTACAAGCAATAATTCATGTAAAGTTAGTTTAATTCTTTCTGTTTAAAATGTAAAATAAATTTGTGGGCAAAGTCCTCAGCTCCAGCAGCCTCCAAAAGACTAGCTGCTTTGGCTATCTGTCTCAATATGTCAATCAAAAAGACAAGTACTGGCAAGAGATAAAGAAAATAAATTTGTCTGATGTGGCCATATCAGGAAGACCAGATAAAGAGGCCCAGAGACCTGTGTCTGTCTTCAGAGTATAACATCACTTTAAATTTAAAGAGAGAACAAAGACAAGGGGCAAGAGATACACATGACTAATTAAGCAAATGTGGTCAGGGGATAATCTATTGAGCATTTTCTGAGTTTTGGCTCTACAAGGTGATTCAGAGAAGTTCTTATTACCTGTGAGGATAGGCTGGTTCTTGGGGGATAACTGCCTCTGCCTCAGGATGTGGCCATGATGCTCTCATAGATAATTCTCGCATATGGAACAATTGAAAGCTGGTCCCAGGGTCCACACCCTAACCACCCATGACCCCTGATTAAAGGAGGCTGCCAGAAACTCTGCCATCAAACTCACAGCTTTGGGAAGTTATGCAGACTATCAAAGAGGTATCTTAGCAATTTTGCTAGACAATACTATAAAAATGATTCAATAGGATTCTATTTCTCTCTTAAATTGTCAGTTTGATGCCGATTTATCTGACTTCTTTTACAAAGCTTCCAGGAGCTTGTTCCTTACGCAGGAGTCTGATGTAAACAAACTACAGTAACTTATCCTTCTACAGAACTCTAGTACATGATCCAGCCAGTTATACCATTACATGTATGCTAACTTTATATTTAGCTTTATATTAACTTATGTTGATCTTGATTCTAAAAATTTCCTCATTAGCTTCTTGATGAGCCCCACAATGCTGTACAGTTATTACCTCCTGAATATTTACCATCTGTTAAGTTTTACTGTAGCCCCTTGGATAGAACCTCCCCCAGGTGCTCTAACTGCTACCCCTTCTACATAGCGCCTTTTGTCAGCTGGAATCAGTTAAAGAGAGACCAGGGCCCCCAACCCCCTGAAAGCAGTTTAGGTAGCCTCTGAAAGGGGAACTAATGAGCCACGGGCCATCCAACTCATCCCTGTTTTTGCCACTCAGGGCATTGTTTTCAGGACTCAGAGCTGAAACAACTGGACTGAAACCTTCTTTGCATCAATCAACCTCTCTGTCTCACCAGCACTCACAAACCATTAGGGAAACCTCAGATCAATTTAACATCCTTCAAAACCAACTCGATTCTTTGGCTGCTGCAGTACTCCATGACAAGATCTGACTGCTGCTGAGGAGGGGGATTTGCAACTTCCTTTACAAATGATGCTCCTGCTTCTGTATCAGAATTCTGACTGGTTTGAGATGGACCCAACAACATGGAGACCAGACAAAAATTCGGCCACAAGCCTCCTCCTATGTGTGGGCCTCTGGTTCCTTCCCACCATGGCTCCTACTGTCCACATACTTAGGTTTTACCCTGTCTTTTAAATGCTTTACTTACGGAACTTGCCCCTATACCCAAACAAAATGTTCCATGAAAGCTCTCCCAGTGGCTCACTCTACAACAGCTCTGGTTGTTACTGATACATCTGCAGAAAGACTTCTCAGATGCTGTGGAGAAACTGGCTAGGAGGGTCCTTCATCCCTTTCTTTCATCCCAGGCCAGATGCAGTTCTTTACATAGTCCTCTATTTTCCCGATCCCTCCCTTCAGTGCTCTGTAGCTCCTGGTGCTTCTGGAGGCTCATTTTGGTGCAGCGTGCCTGGCAGTGGAACTCGACACTGTCGCCCTCAGTCAGCTCTAGACCCACTTCCTCCCACGGGCTCTCTGTCTCTCCTGCCTCTACCCTTCCCAATCCCCCACCTTCCTGGGCAATCTCTCAGTTTTACTCTGAAATCAAATCACCTGCTTACAGCCTTGAAAAGGATTACTTTTCAAATGTCTCTCCAGGAATGCAGAACAGCAATCACGTGATCCATCACAGTTGATCAAGTTAAAATTCTTCTGCTGTCTCTGAAGGACCCCTCTTCAGGGAGGGTAGACTGGGGACTACTCCCCTCCAACAATGAAGCTCCTCAGCAGAAAACAGCTGAGAAAGAATTTATGCCCACACTGCACATTTTCTATACCCGTTCAGGGTTTGAAATGATAGGTTTTCTATCTCAGTTAGGCAACTCCAGGAGGGGGTCAGGCGGGACTACAGGAAGAAACGTTTCCCTGAAACATTTCCAGCCCTATAAAAGCTCAACCTGATGTGGTGGGAAGGGGAAGGGACCTTGAATAAGGATATACAAGGAAGAAAAAAACAAAGATTTTTATTTTAAAATAAAATAAAAAAAAAAAGCTCACAGCTATCTTTTATTTTCCCTCTGGCAGACCACTCAGCGTCCCCTGAAAAAGAGAGTCTGTCCCTCACTGTGTGTCCAATAAGCACAGTCCTGTCTGCTGAAACATTAATATTCCTGTCTCTAAGCGACCTCAGAAATCTAACACATCCGCCCTCTCTCACACACGAACATATATGTAAGAAGAGAAAATACACAAAATATATATAAAATTTAGTGATTAAAAGTTAAAATTTAAAAAGTGCATGGAATAAGGACTTGAGTAAATGTGCTGCCCTAGTTTGGAACGTTCAGTTATCATCTCTTCAGCTACCAGTTACACAGTAATTATTGGTGAAATTTGGCAACTTAAGTTCCTTGATTCAGGCATATCAGTGCAATTTATATATCAAAATATTTTCTTTCAAAATCTACTGATTACTTCATGTGGAAGCTTTGAAATAGCTCAATAATTCTGCCTCAAGGTGTTTTATTTCCGTAGAGTTTTTTAAAACACATCATAAAAATTGATTATTTTCATTATTTTAAAATCATGGTTCCATAGGCCTATGCATATACACATGGTTGTCAGTCAGACCTCTGGATGTTTAAATCTTACAAATCTAGAGCTCCATACTTATTAAACAACAGCATCTGTTGCCTACTTGCTCCAACCCCAAATAGTGACATTATACTAGTCATTTTATATTACCTGTTTCTATGGGTGTGACTGGACTAGACACCCACATGAGTACAATGACACTGTGCTGTGATTCTTTCTGCGACTGTCTTATTCCACCTGGCACGAGGTACATCATTATTCTGTCACATTCATCAATGTATAAAAGTTTGATGTGATCTCATTCACCTGTTTTTGTCTTTTTCTTTTTTGGGGGTGGGGTTACTGAGGGGTGCAGGGAAACTAATCCTCTTTCCTGTTAGGCCGTTACTATAACCACACCCCCACCTGCAGGGGGCGCTCCAAAGCCTCTGACCTAAGTGTGTGCCTACACTTTAAAATCTCCAACCGCGTGGAAGACTTCCTCTTTTTCTCTTCCTCTCTGCCCCCTACTCTCTTTCTGTCTCCCCTCTTTCCCCCCTCCCCCTCCTTAAGAAACCTAATATGGCTCTCCTGGTTTTACCCTGAGTTCTTTTCACATGCAAAATACTAACATTTCCTCACTTCCCTAAGTGCTGGGATTACACATGTACACCACACTATCTAGTCTTTATTTATCATTTAAATGTTAGGTTCCCCTGCTCCAGTTTTTCAAAAGTACAAAGGGATGGAGAGATGACTCAGGGATGAGAATACTTACTACTCTTCCAAAGGACCTGAGTTCAGTTCCCAGCATCCATGTCAAGCAATTCAGAATAGCCTATAACTTTAATTTCAAGAGATCTGGTGTCCTCTTCTGGCCTCTGGGCACACCAGCATTCACTGCACTCACCTGCATATAACCACACAGAGACACACATACATATATCTACATAATTATAAAATAAAGTATAAAAAGAAGAGAGTTGGAAGGTGAACCCCTTGTATTTCAGTTTCACTCTACATGTTTCATTACAAAAGACATTTACTTTATACCTTAATGCTGAAATATCATTCTCACTTTGGTTCAAACTGGTCTTGTCAATTTGTGATTTACTATAAAAAGATTTCGTTAGAAACATTTTCAAGCATACAGAAAAGTCTACTCTCAGGGTCGAGCTCAATAGGGGAGTACATGCCTAGTACTGCAAAAGACAGACAGACAGATAGAAAGTTAGATGTCAGGATTCATCTATATAATCACAACACTCAGCAACCTAAAACAGAAGCACTGGATGACAGAATTTAGGATGCTTTTGGACAAACCATGTTACTCCAGGGAGGCAGAGGGCATAGAGAAGGCTGTTTATGCCCATGTGTCATAAACTCCATAGTGATAAGGTATTCCTGGCACCTTGGAATCAGAGAAACAGCAAAGCTTCAGAAGGTCTAAGGAAATCCCTATAAACCAAATGTTATCATCTGACATTGCACAGATTGGCACTATTCTGTTGAGTTGAGATGAAGGAGCTAGCAAATTATATGCCTGGGCCTAGGTCAATCAGCGTAAAAATTACACAAGACTGTGTGTGATTATATGAGGCAAAGCAGGGCTGAGAGTGGGACCAAACCTCTGGTCCAGGCCCAGAAAGTCTGGGCCAGAACCCATTACAACAATTTTTTTTTTTCTCAACTCAACCCATCTTGTTCAGCCATGTGGCTTGGTACCTTTTCTCAGAGCAGCATTTCAGCTTCTTTCCTCTGCGTCTGCTGTGTCTCCTTGTGTCTGTGACATCTCTCTCTGGTGGCTCTGCCTGGCATCTGTCTCTGCTCTGAGATGTTACTGAGTTTTCTTAGCCTGCTAGCCCCACCCACACTTCCTGTTTGCTTTTGGCCAATCAGCTTTTATTAAACCCATAGGCGGGACAAATATTTACATTACCAGCATAATCCCACTACACTATTCCATACAAATGTGTGGTCCAGATACTATTTGGTCTCTGTGGTGAAATCAAACTGTGCCAGTTTCCTCACCCATGACAAAATAAACCCCGGGCGCTGGGCTAGGAGCAAAGATCAGAAGTAGGGCACTCAGCTGAGAGGTGGTGTCACACTCCTTTAATCCCAGAGCAGGTGGATCTCTGTGAGATCAAGGCCAGCCTGTCTAAAGAATAAGTCCCAGGAGAGCCAGAACTACACAGAAAAACCCTGTCTCAAAAAAGGAAGAAAAGGGGAAGAGGAAGAAGACGAGAAGGACTTGCCTAGCATGCTGAAGGCCCTGAGATCTATTCTCAGGAGAGAAAAAAAAAAAGAGCAACAAAAAATGAGCCTTGCTGACTTACCCCTGCTTGTTTGCCTAAACCAATAAGAACCCTCATCACTGGTGAGAGCCACTGAGAGCCTTAGGGTTGCTTCCCAGAAAATGCCTCCAGATAGCATCATTTACTTCATTGTAAATGCAAACCATGTCACTCATCCTGGGTCAGGAGCACCTTGAAGAACTCTGACACAGTGCTAATCCACTGCACTCAAAGGACCTTCAGCTCATCATCACTCAGTGCCCACACAAAGCACAGCCCACTTTCACCTGTGACTGACCTCTGCCACAGGTCTGACCTATGAAACAACACAATGAATCTGTATGCAATACTCAATATTCTCACCCAAAATCCTCTGCTTCCACACTCCTACTACCCCAAATCCACACACACACCCCAAATCAGAACCAAAGATTTCAGTTAGCCATAGGAATTTTATTTTTCACCAGACATTGTTTTTGTTCCAGAAGTGATTGCCAGTGAGAGTTTATCTTGTTCTGTCTTTCCCGTGTGACTAATAAAAGCGCATGTCCCTCCCTTTTTACTGACACAGCATCCAGCAAACTGTTACTCAAAGATGTGTCGAAAGCATCCTTTGGCAAAATACCTGTGTACTTTCTGTACTTTCCCAGTCTCCAGTAAATCTGTCTATGCAAAATATACATGCTTGCCCAACAAGGACAGCTTTTTAATTTTCATGCTATTTTTTAAATTACTTTTATTCCCTCAAAATGAGAAAAGCATTCACACGGTTTTATACAGGTCTCTACCATTTTCTCTTAAGAAAACCTGGGAAAGATATTGTACGAATTGTGAAGTTTTGTAAAAGTCTAAATCATGCTTGAAATGACCTTTAAAACGAAACAATGAGGGAAGGGGCGTAGCTCCGATATAGGACATTGCCAGCACATGCAAGGCACTTGATTCTCACACTACAAAAAGAAAACTTGGTGAAATGAAACCAATGAGAAAGTACAAATTTTTGTCCCTGAATTTTTTCGGTTTTTTTTGTATGTACCCTAGACTAGTCAAGCTCAACCAGACATGAAGTCATAATCTGTTACCATGCCTGGCTTAATTTTGATTTTTAAAAATTAGTTCCTGGGCAAATATGACTAGATACTTGTTGTTTTAGGCTTTATTTTTATAATTACTAGTAATAGAGAATATTAACCTTCCATTTTCTTCTACTCTTCTTTTTAAAACATATTTTACCAGTATTTTGTGTGTATGAGTGGTGTTGCTTGGATGTATGTCTGCACCACATGTGTGCCTGGTGCCCACAGAAGTGAGACGAGGGCTCCAGGTCCTTAGGGGTGAAGTTTCAGGTTGTTGTAAGCTGGCATGTGGGTGTTGAGAATTGAACCTGGGTTCTCTGTAAGAGCAGCAAGTTCTTTTACCCCTGAGCCAAATCTCCAGCCTGCTTCTGGCCTTCTTGACTGGTCACATAACTACCCGGGACTTCTTCACAGTAACTTTTCCAAAGTTGTCCATCCACTGGGTGTGTGTAGTCAGTACAGGTATTTGGAGGCACAGACACCCCAGAGAGAATGACACAGACAGCCCCTCCATGTTGGAAGCTCGCTCTTTCTCCTTAGGGTCTCATGCATAGGCATGAACCCTGTTACCTACAGTCCAGCCAGGATGCCATTGTCTGTCAAACTAGCCAATGTAGCAAGGTTTCAAACTGAATGGAAATAACATCAGGTACTTTCTATTTTGTTCTCCTCGAGTGGGTTGTATTAGTATGAGCATCTCTCTCTCTCCTAAAGGTTGTGAGCATGAGCTTAGCCCCTCACATGGCTGGCCCATCATTCTCCAACCCCACAACCAGCAGCTAATCAGAACTGACCTGCAGACTACAACCCAGCCCCTCCCCCAGCCACATTAGCTTTTCCCCTCTTCTTGCCTCTCTGCCCCACACTATATTGTGTCCTTCACCCGCTCAGAGCTGGCGCATGTGGGTGTGGCCTGGGATTCTGCCTTTCTATACAGCTTTCTACTTGTTACCACAGTTGTGCATTCCAATCAGAACCTCAGTATTACACACCATATTTCTGGCTAACTAATATTTTAGGAAATGTCTAATAATTCATGATGTCAAAGTTTCAATGTCAATGGTTCATTGGAGTGAACTTGGAACCATATCTAGTGTCTTTCACTTGTTGAATGAATAGTTCCTCTGGACTTCCAGGAAAAAAAAATAACATTTTGAGCTAGTTGCTTAGGAAGACATCTACTTAGATTCTCACTGAAAGATTCAAATGCAGACTCATAATTTAGTGTCATTGTTGGAAGAATGGAGAAGCAAAAGAGGGGTTGAGAAGATTTGTTATTTTGTTCTTACAAAGGCCTGGAAGAATTCTATTTTTAAACCTAAAATTATTAAAAACAAACAAACAAACAAAAAACACTTGCTTGCAAGGCTCCAAGCCCCCGCCATAGCTGCCTCTGCTCCCGCCATTCCCTATTTTCAAGAACAAGGCTGTGCCTCCTATAGATGCTGATCTTGGCAAGTCTGTCAGGAGTGTCATCACCAAGGGCTACGCCCTTTTCTAAAACATATTTGAAAATGAAGTCCGAGATTGGACTGGAATTTACCAGCTCAGGCTCAGCCAACACAGAGACCAGCCAAGTGAAGAGCAGTATAGATGGACTGGGTATGGGCTGACATTTACAGACAAGTGGAACACGGACAACACCCTGGGCACCGAGATCACCATGCAAGACCAGCTTGTGTGTGGACTGGAGCTGACCTCACCTCACACTGCAGGGAGGGTGCTAAAATCAAGACATGCTACAAGAGGGAACATATCAGCCTGGACTGTGATGTGTACTTTGACATTGCTGGGCCCTCAAGTGGGCCCCTCGGCTGTGAGGGCTAGCTGGCTGGGTTTTGAGACCTTGAAGTCCCCAGTAACCCAGTACAACTTTAAAGCTGACTACAAGGTGAATGAATTCCAGCTTCATACTAATGTAAACAACGGGACAGAGTTGGGTGACTCCATTTACCAAAGGTAAACAAGAAGTTGGTGAGTGCTGTTAGTCTCACCTGGACAACAGGAAACAGCAACACTCACTTTGAAATAGCAGTCAAGTATCAGGTCAGCCCTGATGCCTGCTTTTGGGCAAAAATGAACAACTGTAACCTGATTGACTTAGGATACACTCAGACCCTAAAGCCAGGGACCAAACTGATACTGTCAGCTCTGCTGGATGGCAAGAACATTAATGTGGATAGCTACAAGCTTGGTCTAGGACAGGAATCTCAAGCATAAATAAATAGTATACAACTGTTAATTTTAAACTGTTTTGCAGCATAGCTACCTTCAGAATTTTAGTGTTCCTTTTCATGTATGTTGGGGATGCAAGAGTTGATAAACACCACACTAGACCTCCAGGCTAAGGACAACTCAAGTTTAAGGTGTTTACCATTTCAGAGGAACAGCAGAAGCCCCATTCCTGAGAGAGTCCTTTTAGCCATAGTCACCAGTTGAGGGAGGAGCCTCTCTAGAGATGCCAGGCCTCAATTGGAAACTGGGAATGTGCGGGCCCTGTATAAATCTATGTCAAGTCCACAGATGAAATTGTGACTTCCTGAACAACGAACCTTGGTGTCCCGGTCCTAAGTGCTGAGAAGCATGCACAAACCCATGTGAAAAGAACTTTTTTAGACAGATCTCCATGTCCTGTTTCTACCCTAGCCCATGAGTTACCTGTTTTACACCAAGAGGTGGTCTTCAGGGTGTGGTTAGCTATTTCTTCTGTGCCATTTTAGGGGGGAGAGGGTGGGCATGATGGAGCCACTCATTCAGGATTTAATTCTTCCTTATGCTATAGTGTGGATCTTCTTCTTCTTCTTCTTCTTCTTCTTCTTCTTCTTCTTCTTCTTCTTCTTCTTTTGCTCCTTCTTCTTTTTATTCCTTTCTTTTTTTAACCATTGCACCAGAATATGAAACAGCTCCCGGGATGTCCAGCTCTGAGCTGAGCAGATGACTGTGGTCACACCATGACAACACTGGAGATCTACAGTGACCGAAGTTACAGCCTCACCACTGTATACTTTATCAGTTTAATGGGTACATTATGGAGTCTTCCATTTTGTGTGGAACTAGCTCCTCCCCTTCAAATGCTCTAATTAACATCACTTAAAATAAAACTTTAAAAAACTGAAAATTTTTTAAAAAAGAAAAGGAAACCTCCAAGCTATGGATTGATGTCCATTCTCACTAGCTTTGGGTGGATATGCTCTGGTGAATTAATGATTTTAGCCGTGTGTGGAATGTTCACTTTGACTCTGAACACTGCAGAGACTGAAGTGGCTAGATCTCTGTGAGTTTGAGGCCAGTTTTGTCTACATATTGAGTTCCAGGCTAGCTGGTGCTACACACTAAAAGTGTCTCAAGAAAAACAGAACAAAACAGAAATGATAACATTATACTGACTCACATGAATTCACAGAGAAAGCCCGTGCAGTTGTATGTTTGCCTATGGAAATGGCTTTAAGTGAGATAACTAACTATATAGGCTCTAAACCAGAGGAAGGATGAAGGTTCTAACACAAACATGGGACCCAAATAGAGTAACGCTGCCTGCCACTGTAGTGAGGAGGATGTGACGTGTGAAGAAGTCAGACCTAGGCCTTTGGTCTCTATCTGTAGCAGAAATGGCCAAGGAAGCTTAGAAATAACCATAAATAAAACAAAGAATTTAACACTCAGGAAGAGAAGCAAAAAGAAAAAAAGTAGGGGTGGGGGGAACCCCACCACAGCACAGAGATGTCCAAACAGTGAGGGCTAATAGACTGGCCTTCCTCTGAGAAGCTGGCTTACTGAGTTCTCCTGGGCTTTTGTGAGGGGGCAACACTTTGCAGTAGAGCCCTTTGCGACTCAGGATCCTCTCAAGCTTGCCGCTCTAAACCAAGCATATGACAAAAGTCCAGACAGGGACAGACAAATTTTGTGCACACAGAATTGAGGCCAGACTGAATTTCCTCTGAGTGAAAGTGAAATGAGACCAGGCATGCCCTTCCCTTAGGGTTAGAATAATCCACAAAGGTAGACATGTATTCATTCCTCAGAACTGACATAACAACTGATCAACCGATGGCTTGAAATAACAGAACATTCATAGTTTGGAGCTGAAAGTTTGAGATTGAGGTTAAACAGGCCTCACTCTCTCCGAAAGCTTCGGGAGAATGTATCCTGCTTCGCCTAGCTCCCCATCTGTACAGACAATCATCTCAGTCCTTGATTACAGATGCATCACACTGCCCTCTGCTCTCCCGCTCTATGCTTCTTTCCTCTTGTAATAAGGATGTTCACCATGCCAGATTAATGGTCCCATATTCCAGTATGACATCATCCTATTTAACTATACATGCAATTATCCTATTTTCAATAAAGCTTCATTTTTTTTTAATGTGTATCGGTGTTTTTCCATGAGTGTCAGGCCCCCTGGAACTAGAGTTACAGACAGTTGTGAGCTGCTGCCATGTGGATGCTAGGAATTGAATCCCGATCCTCTGAAAGAACAGTCAGTGCTCTGAACCACTGAGCCATCTCTCCAGCCCCATAAAGCCACATTCTTAAGTTTCAAGTTTTAGATTTTGAACAGAGTTTGGGGCACTGTTCATGTTGGCTAGGCTCTGTTATTATTGTCAACTCGGCAAGAGAAAACCTTTAGTGGGCCTGGGTTGCATAGGAAAACAGGCTGAGCAAGGCATGAGCAGGCCAATAAGCAGCATCCTCTGTGGTCCTGCCTCTGCTCCTGCTTCAGTTCCTGTCCTGAATTCCCTCAATATTGACTGTGATCAAGACGCAAGCCATATGTGGTGGTTTAAATGAGAACGGCCTTCATAGGATCACATTTTAAGTCCTCTGGGTCCTAGTTGGCAGGCTGTTTAGGGAGGGTTAGAGCCACCTTGCTGGAGACGTGTCGCTAGGTATGGGCTTTGGGGCTTCAAAAGGCCCAGGCTCACTCACTTTCTTTCTCTCTGCCTGCAACTTGTGTATCAGATGTGTGCTCGCTCTCTCGCTCGCTCGGCTCCTGCTCCTGCACCATACCTGCCTGCCCCCTGCCGTGTTCTCCACCACGATGGTCATGGAACAACTCTCTAAAACTGTAAGCAAGCCCCCAATTAAATGCTTGATTTTATAATTCTCCGTGGTCATGGTTTTTGTCACAGCAATAGAACAGTAACTAAGACACCAAATAAGCCTTTTTCTTACAAGCTGGTTTTGGTCACAGTCTCTATCACAGCGATAAAAAGTAAAACAGTCTAAGCTGGGGTCATCCTTGTGAGTTCCTTGGAAGCTTCCGTAGCCGGGTTACTCCCTAACCCCATGATGTCTCCCTCTATCGAGATACCTTTTCCATTGCTTTCCCACTTCAGACCTGCTCCAGCCCTGCCAACCCGTTCTCTTCTGTTCTCAACCTCATCCCCTCCCCTCTGTTGCCCCCACTCACCCCCGCCAGCTCACTCAGGATATCTCATCTACTCCCCCTTCTTAGAGCTATCATACATCCCTCTTAGGATCCTCCTTGTTAGCTAGCTTCCCTGGAGCTGTGGTTGGTACTTTGCTTTACATCTAGTACTTATTTATGAGTCAGTACACACTGTGTTTGTCTTTCTGAGTCTGGGTTACCTCACTCAGGATGATTGTTTCTAGTTCCATTCATTTCCCAGCAAATTGCTTTGCTGACTCTCCATGGGAGGCCTTACTTTTTTGAAGGAGGGGATGGGGAAAAGGGCTGGGGGGAGTGGGAGGGCGGATGAGAGGGGAATCTGTGGTTGATTGTAAAATAAATTTTAAAAGTTCCTAAATGACAAAAAAAATAATAATAATTACAAGGCTAAAATTTAATGCAAAAAAGACAGATAATAAATCAAGCACTCATTAGAAAGTGCAATAAAATGCACATTATTGAGAGGAAAATAATAAAATTTATTTGGGGAAACTAATCATTTACGTTACCAAGTCAAAAAACAATACCTTGAGGACTGGAGAGATGGTCCAGAGGTTAAGAGCACTGACTGTTCTTCCAGAGGTCCTGAGTTCAATTCCCAGCATCCACATGGTGGCTCACAACCATCTATGATGACATCTGGTGCTCTCTTCTGTATACATAATAAATAAATAAATCTTTTTTTAAAAAAAACTTGAATGTTGCTCCAGAGATAAATTTAAATTTCTTTACGATTTTAGTTGGGAAAATTTGAGGCAGAACTGAATGGATAACAACAAAATCATGAGTGGCTGTGTGATCCAGCATTTCTACAGCTACATGTGAGGTAGATACAGGAGAACCTCACTGGCCAGCTAGCTTGACATACACAGCAGTGAGTAAGAAGCCATTTGTGAAAGAAGATGGATGTCAGGGAAATGTGAGGTTTTCCTCATGTGTGCTATGCCATGTGTGTGTCCACACTGACACACAAACACATGTGCAAACATACACATTAAAAAGTCAGTAAAAATATAAAACATGAAAGAAAAGAAAAGAAAAGAAAGTTAAGTAGGGGCTGAGGAAATGGCCCAGCTGTGAAGAGCATGGCTGTTCTTTCAAAGGACTCTGGTTCAGTTTCCAGCATCCACATGCCAGCTCACAACTGTCTGTAACTCTAATTACACTGGATCTGATGCCAGTGCACATAAAATTAAAGTTAAATAATTTTTAAAAAAGCAAAGTAGAACACAGTTCAGCCCACACAAGACCTATTAGAAAAATGACTGAGGCCCCTCCGGCACTTATATTCTATGGATCTGTGAGACAGTGAATGTAAAATACTGTAGAACAAATAAATCACACATAAAAAGGATCATGGCGGGGGCTGGAGAGATGGCTCAGCGATTAAGAGCACCGTCTGCTCTTCCAGAGGACCGAGGTTCAATTCCCAGCACCCACATGGCAGCTAACAACTGTCTGTAGTTCCAGTTCCAGGCAAACACCAAGGCAAATAAATAAATAAAAGTGTTTAAAAAAAAAAAAAAAAGGATCGTGGCTACTTCACATAACTGTCAATGGGGACAAGGCCAGCTAAAAACACCTCTGACATCTGGCTCTACCATTAGATTCTGCTCCATTCATATCTGGACATGCTGGTCTGTCTGCTGTCAGGTGACTCCCTTTGGGGGAAGGGGACTGACCCTTTGTAGCATCAGATCAGTTAGTCCTCAGCTGTGGCTGTGGGGTGAGGGCTATGAAGGTCCCTGAGCAAGGACCCTTCCCAAGGAAGGGTCTGCATAGTGACTGGTAGAAGCCAATGCTCACATTAGTTGAGTGATGTCCTTGTGCAGATCTAAAGCAAAATTTCTCCCAGTTGCCTTTGAAGTGGAACACTGACAGCATCCTCTACAGCTGAGCATATGTGTGTGGAAGAGAAAGGATTTGTGTCAGGTTATAAAGACCCATACTAACTGGCTATCCAAAACGTAAGATGTGGGTCCACAGATGGCTCAGTGGGTTGAGACATTTCCCACAAAGTATGACGACCTGAATTCAATCCCTGAGATACACATGGTAGAGAGAACTGACTCCTACAGTTTATCCTCTGACTTACACACACACACAGGGTGGGGTACATGCCCAGACACACAGACACAGACACACACAGGGTAGGGGAGTGCATGCCCAGACACACACAAAACAGACTAATGTAATTTTTAAATTTAAATGCTTCATTAAGCTGGAAATCTCTCTTTGTAACCTTGCTCAGAAACTCTGCCCACTGTGCTTTCTTGTTCCCGATGCCCAGTGGCTACTGGTGCAGTTTGCCCTCGGCACTGTTAGCTAGCATCACTGCAAACACTCAGTCAGACATCTCATTAGTGTACTTCCCAGGCCCATCTCAGGGCAGCTTGTGCAACTGGAGGCAGCTTTATTTTACTGTGAATTGTACATCTGAGAGCCCCTTCTTAGAGGCGATTTAAATAACAGTGGGAAAGAGAGAAAACCATTAAACCAAGCACACTCGGTGTCTTCTGTTTCCAGAACATGTTCACTCTGTAATGGTGTTGAGAGATATGAGAGTATCTTGCAGGGAAAATGCTTCATAATAGCATTTTGATGGAGTATGATGGAGACTCTCCAAACCGCTACTGATTTTGCTGTATTGTAGAGAGAAGATAAATTGCTTTGACTTCTGTCATCCTCTTGTAAGCAGTTACCAATGATTTGCTTTTTGGAACAGAAGGTGTAAAGGATGGTGAGACCATTAAATGAGGAGTGGGACAATGCTGTGGTTAACTGGGGTGACCCTGAACTGAGAATAAAATTTCCTGAGATTCAGGACAAGGAACAAGATCTTCCCCCAAGAATATCAGGGTGGGTGGGGCTGGTGGCATTTAAAGGACACGGTGAAGCTTTCAGAGGGAGAGAGGACCAGGCAAGGACCTAAGTCTCAGGCCTACTGACTCAGTAGTGATCAACCCTTTGACCACCACTGCAGCTGAAGTGAAGTGCATTGGGAAGAAAAAGGCACAATGCTAAATGCTATAATTGTGGAAGGCAAGGTCATATGTAAAGAAATTGTAATCAAGGTGTTCCCAGAAACAGTACCTTTGTTAGGAATAATTCCAACAGGACACCCCTCCCTCCTGGAGTATACAGGGGGTGTGGAAAAGGTAGACACTGGACTAACAAATGTGGATCAACAAGGTACAGACAAGGTAACATTTTGCCTTCAGGAAACACCCTGAGGGAGCCATTGAAAGCCTCCAAAGCTCCCAAAGCCTCCATATTCAGTTCAGGCTTTTCCTGTTATCTCAGAAGTAACCCCTTCCCAGAGTGATCAAAAAACATGATGCCTATTATAAAATCCTGTTGCTCTGAATAATCGAAAACCTATAGAAGAGAGAAAAATTCAGGAAAAACTACAAATCAAAACTGATAAAGATTAGAAAGGCAACCTCCCCAAAGTTAGGTTTGGGGAGGAGTTTTGCCTTTGTTTCCACAGGTGAAGAAAAGTTACGGATGCCATCAAAATTAATAAAGATTCGGTTTGAACCAGAGAAATTTCATGAGAATAAGAATTGATGGCTCATCTACCCATAACACAATTAAGTTGTAAGAAAAAACAAAGGGTTGGGGCAGGTTTTTGTTTTTGTCTTTACAGAAAGCCAGAAATACCCATCTTCAAGAAGTTAAAAGACCTTGGGCATCTAGACATCTACAACAGAAGGGAGGCTATCCAGAAAAATTCAGAAGCAAAAGAATATCGCATATATTGGTACCAATATACTCTATGTGGTAAAATCTTTCTTCTTAATCTCTTTACTTACAAGATAAGTTGAAGTCCCAGTTCAATTATAAATTAAAGCTGGCTTTGGAGTTGGAGTGTGGCTTTCTCCTTCTCTAAACCCAAGCATACTTGTTAAAGGAAAATGCATCATATCAGAAGAGCCACCTGATATGGGACAGTAGAATGACTAAAAAGAAGGGAGAGTTCTATTGTTATTAATCCTATTCTGAATAAAAATGTATGCATTTAGGTTTCTGTATATTGTGTTGGGTTTTAGTCTCTTATCAGCTTTCTGCAGTGATCTATGACATTGCCTAATTGTGAATCGGAAGTATTCAAAGGGAAGATAGGGCCCCACAATGAGGATATCACATGGACTATGACAAAGCCACCAGGTTGACAAACACCAACCAAAGATCAGATTTGGACTATAAACTGCTCAGGACAATTTCAAAGTGACTAGCTGAGAAGAACCAGCTTCCCAGACTACTCTAGCCAGGACCTGAGACAAGCCATGCACTTTCCTTTTATGTAGAGACTGGATAACAAATAGTACAGCTACATATTTCAGGACTTGACAATAACATTTTTCTCTGCAGGATCCCCTATAGATGCCATTGCCCCCAGACAGCAGGAAGTAAATTTAAGAACATGACGCCCACATTCACAAGAGGTGGGGTAGATGGTTTTTGGTTTTTCAATGAGTTATGGATGATTGTCATTGTTTAGGGTAATTGGTTAAAAAATGTTATTGGTTATGGTTAGAAAAAAGTTAAACAAGAGAGATTAGACTCAGCATTCTTGTTAAAAAAAGAGGAAAAAATGGATACAGATATAGTAGAATATAAGGGTAGATTATTGAATCTACTTTAAAAAGGAAATTACTAGTTTTAAATATTTTACATTGGATTTGATGTTTTGTATATTTTATACAAATTATGCATATTGATATAAGGTTGAGATTAATTTTGTCACTGTACATATATTCCTATTTGTTCAAGGTATTACATAATGTAATACAAATTGCTAGTCCAGGAAAGTTATTATTACCAACTAATTAGGATAAATGCAAGTTAGTAGTTAAACATTACAATCAAACTTACAGTCATATTAGATATGTTTTCAAGATTAGATATACTTTAGATGGGCAGAGATCCATAGAATATGGCATTTAAGAAATTTCAAAAACATAGGTTATTATTTTTTTTTTGACAATGGGACATCTGCTCCTGGCAACACCAATACACTTCAGAGAAGATTATGGACATCAAGGAAACTCCTCCATATGAATTGACCTTCTCTGTGACAAAAGTTAGCCACTGGGTAAGAAAGTATTCTTGCCTTGACTCCTGACAATATGATATTCAAAATGGAAAAGCAGGAGAATTGCCAAACCTTGCCAAGATGAAGTAGAAAGGACTTTGGGAATATCCTGCTGCCCAGAGGAGTCTGTCAGACATGCTAGGCCTGTAGGCCAAAGATGGACGCTTTATCAACACAGAAAAACTATGGGTGACTGTCCAGGCAGCCAGCTTGTTTCATTTCTTACGGTTTTGAAAATTGCTATTTACTTAATATTATTTCCTTCTTTGGTCTCTGAGGAATTTGAAGATGAGATAGTTAATAGTTACAGTTTTCTAGTGATAGTTTTAGAAAAGAAACTCAGAAGTTGAAGTGTGTAAGTTTAAGAGACATCAAAATACAGTTTTTAGTAATATAAGTTAAATACAAAGTGGACAAGTTACAATCCTTTGGACTCATCAAGACAGAATAAATAATGGAATACTTTCTTCAAATTTGTCAACTGTTAATGAACTGGACATTTCTCATGTAATTCTTGTTTGTATATTATTGTATGTAATTATTGTTCTATCACGGTAAAGACCCGCTGTGAGATATGTTTTAAATGATGTTTATTTTGTGAGAATCACTTACAGAACAGGGGAGGTTATAAGAAGAGGTGAAAGGGTCAGGCTGTAGCACGGGAGCATTCTCAACCAAAAGCTCCTGCCCACCACACCACATGTCTGGAACCCGCGCCACCGTTCCGGAAACTGCGAGACCTTCTGGCTTCCTGTCTCCCGTCCTCTCTCTGGGCGCTCTATTTCCGACGCTTTTTCCCCGTCGACCACACCCGTCTCCATTCCAGCACTCCGATGCAATCAATTTACCTGAGTAGATTCTGATTTCCCGCTACATTGTTCCTATTGTATATGTTTTTCCTATGTTAGTTATAACTTTCTTTTTTATTTTTGACACAAAAGGGATATGTGGAAATTTGTTAGGTATTTAATAAATCCTGGAATATCAGAGAGACCACATAGTCAAATCCTAGGCAGACAGCTCAGGAAATCCTTGATCCTTGAATACAAGAACAAATAATTGAGAGTCAATCACACACATCTTTAATACCAACACAAGAAAATCCAGAGTGGGACCAATATCCTTAATCCCATAACTCCAGAAACAGAACTTCTTCTGTTTCTGTGAGCTCAAGGCTACACGTATTTAATCCTAATCTGGATGGGACAGGGTATATAAGGGCTCTAGAAACCAGGCAGAAACAGACGTGACAGGCAGAAGAGACCAGGAGTGAGGCTGAGAAAGTTGCAAGACAGTTTGGTGAAAACTGACTGTGGTGCTTCCACTCTCTGATATTTCAGCCTTCCCCGATATTTGGTTCAGAGTCTTCTTTTCTTACAACCCAAACTCGTGCAGCTACATACACACTGTCTTCTTTATAAGTTGCCTTGACCATAGTGTTTCCTCAGGGCAACAGTATATAGTAGCTTAGACAACAGTCTTCTTTGGCATAAGATGGTAAAGCTCTGATGCCACTCCAGGGTGGACCCTAATGACTGGAATGCAATCAGCTGAGTGCATTTGAGTCAGGCTAAGGTGGAGATGAGAAGCAGTGTCCTTGCATGCTTCCTGTTGCTGTGATAAACACCTTAACTAAGGCAACACGGAGAGGATGGGGCTTATTTGACCCTCCTCTTCTTCTTCACAGTTCCTCCCTGAGGAAAGTCAAGGCAGAAACCCAGAGGCAAGACCTGAAGCATGGAGGAAATCTGCTTACTGGCTTGCTCAGTTTCCTTTTTTTATGCAATCCTAGCCCATCTGCCCACAGTGTCACTGTCTGAAGTGGGCTTGGGAGCTCACACTTCAACCATCAATCAAAAAAATAGCCCACAGACTTACCCACGGGCCAGTCTGAGGGAGGCAATTCCTCAAATGACTTCCCTCTTCCTAGGAACTCTAGATTGTGTCAAGTTGACAGAAACAAAACCTACTAACCCCTAAATTACATGAACTCTAGTTAGCACATAATGAAGAAAACCCAAAACTAGATATTGGGGAAAATCTGGAATATCAGAAAGAGGACACAGACCACAGTCAGTTCTCACCCAGCCAACTTCTCAGGCTTAACAGGGTAAATGCTGTCTTCAAGGGTCCTCAGCCTGATTGGTTGCTTCTACAAAATGCATGAATTTCTGCCTTTGCCTTATATATCTTCCCCATCCAGATGTTTTACTTCCTGGTTCAACTCTGCATCATAATCCTAGAGCTAGAATTAAAGGTGTGAGCTACTACTACTTGGCTGCTAAGCCTTGAACTCACAGAAATATATGGAGATCTCTGTCTCCTGAGTGATAGGATTAAAAGTGTGGGTTACCACTCTCTGAACTTCATTGTTTGACTGTGAATGATTTTGTTCTCTGATATTCCAGGCTGATTTCATTAAATGAAAATATATTACCACACCCCCACAACTGGGGAGAGAAGGAAGCCTGTCTGACCTGAGCCAACAGTCCCTGAGTTAGTTAGACTTGGCAGAACACAGAGAGAGGGCAGCACATTATTGCTCTCCAGTCTCCAAAGAACATGATGCTTCATGGGCTTGTAGAATGCACATGTATTTGCAAACTCAACTAGCCCCCTGGCAGGCAGTTCAACATTCCCAGGCAATCAGCACTGCTTGTCTAGTCAATGGCACAGAGGCTAATATTTGTATGCAGACTTGTCAAGAAAATGTGTAAGTTCAAGTTATACTTGAGTTTGTTGGCAACTTGAAGCTATATGCCAAATTTTTAAAAAGAAAATCTTATCAAATGCCTTTTTTACATGTTTATTATTACATTTATTTATTCAGTGTGTGCTCAGTTCTTCATGCTCACAGCATAATACGTGTGTGGAGGTGAGAGAGCTATCAGGCATAATAAGTTTTCTTCTTCCACCAAGTGGGCTCTCAGGATTGAACTTGGGTCATCAGGATTAATATGCCAATTTCCAGAATAATAGGATCCAAAGTTTTCATATTGTCTTCAGGAAATATACAAGAAGAAATAATAATAAATAATATCATTTTTTGTATTACTTGCCTATATCTCTGCTAGGTCATCATTCATATGGCCAATAGAATGTGCCTACCCTGAATAAAAAAGTACTGCCTAGTTGTGAATACTGTGCTTGTGGGGTGTGATATGACAAGGAAAATGTCTTTTGTTTACCTGCTTACAGTCTGAGCAACATTCAAACTCACATAAGCAAAATACAGACAAGACCTATTATTTTGCTTATTAAATGTCTTAACAAGAGACAGGAGATGGTGACCATAACAACTTGGGGACAGAGGTGATAATCTAGAGCAATTAAATTGTTCTGCTTAATAGTTTTGGTTTAGGATGGGAAGTGGGAGGAAGGAATCTCTCAGGTAGCATCAAGGTGGAAGAAAGCATCTATAAAAGGACATGTCTAGCAAGAGATGGGAGAATGTGGCTACATGGTAAAAAGATGTCCTCTGACCACATCAGCCATTACCATTTCCGATCATCCATGACTATTCCTGTTCAACCCTCCCGATAAGCCTCTTGATATTTCTTCTCAGAAGGAAGGGGCTAGAAGGGGCCATTCAATCCTCAGCTGAGGTTTCAGCTGCTCCGTCCTGTACATTCTCTCAGCTGTATTTTATTCTGCTGCATGGTGTTGCGTGATTGTTTGAATATATATATTATAAACCTCACTGTCACCCAAGCTGGTGTGAGACTTTTCAGTAGTGTGTTTGGGGGTTACCCACACTCTTGTAAGTAACATCTCACCCCAAATCCTGCAAATAAAGCCAAATATGCTCCTTGGTTCAGCAAGCTGGACTTGGGTTGAGTTGTTACTTTGACCTCGTGTTGCTCTGGGCAGAGTAGACATGTGCTCCTTCCTCCCCAGGAAAGTTGATACAATAGGCCTCTACTGTAATATGTCCCAGAAAGACATGACTCTGACCGGAAAATGCATGAGGTACTCAGTGTGTTACTGTGCAGGAGAAGGCAGAGGGCTGAAGATGAACTGAAACAGGGATTTTCATATAAGCAAATTATTAGGGAAATAATCCCAGGAAGCAGTGAGGACAAGCAGTTGAGTTATCTAGGATGACAGGAAAAGTGTTAAGAAGCATGATACCATTCAGGGCAACTGAGGCCCATCTTGCTGGAAAACTCCAGGAGACAGTATATGTTCAGGTCTGAATGTAAAATGTTCCCCATAGGTTCATGTGTTTGAACATTTGGTCTCTGGCTGGTACCTGATCCAGGAGTATGATGACATCGGTGTGCTAATGGGGGAGCAAGAGACAGGATTAGAAGAAAACAGGTAAGAAGTAAATGATTTGTACAATAAAGTAGACGTAAAATGTGTGTGTGTGTGTGTGTGCTCCACAAGTGACTTTTTTGTTTTGTTTTTCAAGATAGAGTATAGCTGTATAACTTGAAAGAAGAAAAAAAAAACAAAAAACCAACTGTGTAGCCCTGGCAGTCTTAAAACTCACTTTGTAAACCAGGCTGATCTTGAACTCACAGAGATCTACCTACCTCTGCCCCCTGAATCCTGGATTAAAAGTGCAGGGCCACCATGCCTAGCACAAGCGTCATTTTATATATTCTTATTACAACCTGAATGGCAAGAGAAGAGCCTGGCATGGGTACTGCCTGAGTGGTATGTAATCTGACACAGGCAGGGGAATGGTATCTAATCATTCAGACATTTTCTCATGCTTCCTTTTTTAATGACCACATTGGACTTTCACTATTGCCTTTAACTGACCGCTCCTGGAAGGTGCCCATAGCTAAGGTTCAGATAACAACTTTCCTGTCATTTGAAGCTGTCTCAAACTGTAATGGGTGAACATTGATTCACAGGGGCTCTGAAGTCAGCATTGCCTTGCTTCTATTCATCTTCTGATGCTGGCTAATAGTGTGGGTTTCTCTGCTGCTCAGTGCCCTTCTTCCCTTATTGTAACATAGAAGTGATGCTTTTTAGCACTTTCTTTCTGCAAATTTGTTTAAGCGAAAATGACTGCTGTGATTTTCCACATAGTCTTTTTTCAGATAATGGTTAAATGTCCTCAAAAAGACCAATGTGTATTTGGGAAGCCATGTGGCACCTTCTAGAACTAATTGGGACTCCAAACACTAATGCAGTGCTTTAATATGCCCAACAATTGCCGTAATGACATTTTGGGATTATAAATCATTCTTTCCAACCCGTGCAAGTCTGTCAGTATACCCTCCAGACCTGCCTTCCTGGGAAAGGAAGGCTTAGCAAATGGATTGGACTGCATTCACACCTCCATATCACCAGCCCCAGGCACTTCATGTAACATAACTGTGTAACAGCACCACAGAACTCCAGTCCACATGAACCAGGTACCCTTCAGATAAACCAGTCAATTATCCAGATACCTTACGCATGCATTCCTGCAACGGCTCCGCCACTCCTTGTCCATTATGGAAATTCTTCTACTGCTCATAAGTTATAAAGATCTCATCATCTACTGTGCCAAGCCTGGCATCCTAGTCTGCGTGCTCTGTGGCCATTGCCCTAGTCTGACAGCCTCCATCCTGCCAGAAAGCTGCCACAGTAACAGTCCGTGGTATGGCCAACCAAGTAGGTAGGGTATACTAGAAAATTCAGTGTCCCCAGGAACAGAAGCAGATCTGAGGAAGGGCCTTGATCTTGGTGCTGGCAACTCTGAGGGTTCCCTGCAGGGTTCCCTACAGCCTCACAAAGGGCTGCTGCTTATATCCCACTTCCTCTGTGGTCTCCTCCCAGGGGTTCCTTCACACAAAGCACAGGCACTCACAGTCTGGTCAGGTAAGTTGATTCACTAGGTGAGGTAAGTTGATTCTGCCTTTAGATCTTTTTGTTATTGTTGTTGGGCTTTTTGTTGTTTCTTTTGCTTGTCTTTAGATCTTTACTTTGATCCTTCAGCCTCCAGTGCAAACAGGAAGTGATTTTCTCCAAGGAATCTAAAATATGCAAATTCCACTCAATGAGCAGAGTAAAACTTATTACTTCTGGCAGCCTAACTATGCTCACACCAAATATCAAAAAAGACAATGTTGAAACAGGTTATAGAAAAACCCAACAAAGCGGGGCAGGAGAGATGGCTCAAAGGTTAAGAGCACTGATTGCTCTTTCTTCCAGAGGTCCTGAGTTCAATTCCCAGCAACCACATGGTGGCTCACAGCCATCTGGCGCCCTCTTCTAACATGCAGGCAGAACACTGCATACATAATAAATAAATCTTTAAAACATATATATATATGGAAAAACCCAACAAAGCAATCAACCCCCACCAACACTCTCAACCCCGGATGAACAAGCCTCTGCCAGAAAGAGCTCTGATTTCCAGAGCAGGGAGACCTAAACACCCTCTCCCTCCAACATCCTCACCACCTTCTGTCCAGCTGGGCTCCCACCCTTCTAGACCACCCCACCTCCAGAAATGCCCTAATTGAAGTGCAAGACCCTTGTGAGCACGTAATAGTACCCTGTCCACCTGCCATAGGCCAGAAAATAACCTAACAGTGTTTTCTTCTTTTTTTAAGATTTATTTATTATGTATAAGTGTTCTGCTTGCAGGCCATAAGAGAGCACCAGATCTCATTACAGATGATTGTGAGTCACCATGTGGTTGCTGGGAATTGAGCTCAGGATCTCTGGAAGAACAGCCAGTGCTGTTAGCTGCTGAGCCATCTCTCCAGCCCCCTAATAGTGTTTTCTAACTTGAATTTTCTGTTTATTTGATTTCTTTTCATAAAATGCCTGTAGCCCAGCTGGTCTGAAACTTGCAATGTAGACCAGGTTGATCTCAGATTTGAGGTAGTGGTATTTTTCCCCTTGGCTTAGTGGCTGCATATGAATGTACTGCTATTTTAATTATTGTCTTCGGCCCCACAGCCCCACAGAAAACGTCCTACCAGCTGCTCAGGCTTCAGCCTAGTGGGCCTTCCAGACTCACAGTAACAGCTCTGCCATGGCTGCCTTAAGTAGGTTTAAAGTCTTTATGGTTCTATTTACCAACAAAGATGTGGAGGGTCTCTCTCTTGGTCCCGATTCTAACATACATTTCAAACTTGGTGAGAATTTCACATCTGCCTCTCAACCTCTGCTAGTGAACTCCCATGGCCCTGCCTAGCAGTTACACATCTCCCTAAGGACTGTGCTCAGGGCTCCGAACTGTCATTACAGAGGTGCCTCTGTCACTCTGAGGTTGGCCAAACAGAAGGGAGGAAGACCTGATAGCTGAGTCCCACATAGCAGTCCAAGGTGGATACTGTCAAGGTCTTCCCAAGGTCTCCTCATCAGGCAAAGCTATAAAGACTCTACTTCATTTTTCATTTTCTAGTCAGCTTATCTATATCCCATAGACACCATTTTAGTTTTTAAAATCTTTCTGTTAAAAATGCTACTGAGAATTTACAATGGATTTCATTAAATCTGCAAAAAACCTCTAGATAGTATAGACATCTGAACAGGATTGTCTTCTAATCCATGAATATGGGATGTCTTCCTACCTATTTACATCTTCTGTAGCTTCATCAATATTTGTAGTTTTCAGTGAACAAGTCTCTCACCTTCTTGAATAAGTTTATTCCTTAATATTTTATGCTGCTTCAAATAGGACTTTAAAAATCTTTTCTGACAGTTCACTTCTGGTACACAAAAATACAACTGGGTCCAACATGGAGAAACCCTGTTTATACACACACACACAATTGAGTTTTGCTGTTGTTTTGAACCCTAAACCTTGAATATGATAATCAACTTTTATATACTGATCAAAAATCTTAACATCTTATAGAACTTTTAGTTTTGCTGGAATTTTAATAAACTCCTCTGTTTGTTATACATACAGGCTCATCTTGTCACAAATTGAGCCTTTTCTTCCTCATCCTTGTGTGGAGGGCTAAGATCTTCAGCATAGTGTGGAACAGAAGAGATGAGAGGAGGCATTCCAGCCCTGGTCCTGATCTCAGACAGCAGAGACTCGATGGTGGCTTTATCAGTCTGAGGAACTGTCCACTCTCCTCTGGTTTGGCCAAATGCTTTCCCTCCATTTATTAGGATAATCATGTAGTTTATTGTGTTTATTGATTACCAGTCACTAAACCAACCTTGCATTCAGTGAATAAATCCCACTTGACTACACAGCCATTCCTCTCATAGCAACATTTTTAGTCAACAATGGACTATACACATGATAGAGGCTCCATAGCTCATATCACCAAGTCATGATGCAGCCATCAGTTTGTGTGAGGATGCACTATGTTTACACAATGATAAAATCATCTCACAGTGAATTTCTCAGAAGCATCCTCTCTGTCAGGCAGTACATGGCTGCATAGACTTCTTGTATGCTTCTCAATTTAGGTTGCTAGTACTTTGGTTAAATATTTTGTGCCTATATTCATAAGAGCTATTGGCTTATAGTTTTCTCATCCTGATTTTTCTAGTTTTAGAGTAGCACAGCAATGGCCTCACAGAGTGGGTTGGGAAATACTTTCCTTTTTTCTTTCTCTTTCTTTCTTTCTCTCTTTCTTTCTTTTTTTAAAGACTGGGGAATTAATCTAGGGTTTTTCCAACATGGGAAGAAAAGAGATATTCTGCTTAAATCTTCATTTGTTGCAAGTCTGTTCAGATTATCTATTTCCTCTAGGATTAAATTGCATTAGTTTGTGTGTCTTTCCATGAATTTGTCTACACTATCTGTTATTTAACTTGCTAACATGCATTGGTCTCCTATAAACCCTTTTATTTCTGTAAAAATGGTAATGATACCTTCTCATTCCTAAGTTTGGTTGTAGTTATAATGGCTAAACTTGGTTGTCAACTTGCCTGAATCTGGCATTAGATCTGGGAAGGATATTCTTAATCAGACTATTAAAACCAGAAGACCCACCCTAAATGCAGATGGTACCTTCTGGTGACAGCCCAGACAAGGGACATGGAATAAGGAAATTTTGCTTATGTGTGTTTGACTTGACTCTTGCTGGCAAGCTCAGCTATCCTGTTGCTATGGCATTCTTTAGCCAATGTAAGAGCCAGCTTATTCATTTCTAAACTGATAGCAGCTCTCCAGAAATCCTCCAGGCCTTCAGTGCCAGACTGGGGCTGCTGAGACAGATGTCCAGCCTCTTGGACCTGCCATTTTTGAACTACACAGACCACATCCTGCAAGCCAACTTGATAAATCCCATATATATTAAATCTCTCTATTGGTTCCTCGATCTTTAAGAGAAGGAAGACTAATAGCTTTTGCTTTTTTTCTTGCTTGATTCTAGATAGAAAGCTTATCAATATACTTGGCCTTTCAAAGAATGAAACGCTCCGTCTGGGCACTTTTCCTGTGTCTTTCATCCTCCATCTCCTCTCGAGCGATGGTCATCTCTTCCCTCCATCTAGGTTTACTTTTCTCCTAGTTCTCCACTTCCTTCATCTCATTAGAAGTATTTTCTAATCCCCCTGTGAGTTCTTGTTTTTATCTCAGCCCTAGGGTCCTGGGATCCCAGGCATGAGCCACCGTGCCTAGCTGACAAGTGATATTCCACTGAAAGGCTAGGCAAGAGGACTGCCTTGGGGGCTTGAACAACTAAATCCTGTGACTCAATGTCATAATGGAACAGGCAGGTCACCTTTCACTTCCAGAGGTGCTATGGGGGGGTAAACAAAATGGTGCTGATAAAATCTTAGTCACAGAATATGGTTCACGGAGGACAGCTCCCAAAACATTACTGAAACTACTAATAAACTATCCCACACAGTATTGTAATGGGTTACAATTATTATTTTATCAGTTCAGATCCTCGTATATGCTGTGTTAGGGCTTTGAGCATGTTTGGGCATGGTTCACATATACCTAGTTATCTGGTGGCAGGTTTCTATGGATGCAGGATGTGGGAAATGTGGCAGAAGGCAGCAATAGATAGCAGGAGACTCTTAACAGCTGTTTCTATGTAGAAAAGAGCTTTATTGTATATGATTATGATTAACAGAGGGGTTATGGTTATAGTGGCAGAGAAAGCAAGAAGAAAGAGGAAGAGGAGGAAAGAAGGAAGAGGAAGAGTAAAGAGAGATTCCAAGACAAGACAGAGAAAGGCAGATGCATGTGGAACCTTGCTTTAAAGGAAGCTTGACATGCGGTCAAAGTGTAGGGGAGGGTGTGGCTTGGCGTCAGAGGACATGGCTCTTATGCTGAGCAAACATTCTACTACTTAACTGCATCCCAGCTCTGTGATGGTCTATTTAAACACCTATCTTTCGGATTAACAAAGACAAAAGGATGACTTATTTGTCTCTGCTTGTTATTTTTGTAACTGAAAGAACAGTTCCAGGCCATTGATTCCTACCACTGCCTGAGGATCGAGGCTCCTAATACCTACCTCATCCATATGGGAACGGGAGGGGAGAGGGGTGGGGAGGAAGGGAGGGAGGGAAGGGAGAGGGGGGAATCTCTGAAGGCAGTGAACACTTAGGCTAGAGTTTTACACCGAAGCTTCTCCATTTCTCTAAAAGCCTCGAGTTGTGCTCTCAGAGATCTCTCTACCCTCTCTTCTTTCCAGGACTTGGCCTCAGAACCACCACTGATGGAAATTTCCCAACCTCAGCATCCTGATGACGGGATTCAGCTGGCAATGCCTCCCACCATAGTTCTCTTTGCTCAGTCACTTCGCTGGCTAGTGTTCCCAACCCTACAGAACCTAGATTCACCTGGAAGACAACCTCTGACCAGGCCTTGCGGGATTTCCTTGTATTAACTGAGTGTGAAGACTTGCCCATGGGACTGGACTATTCCTGGATGGGAGCTTGGACTGTGTCTGTGGAGGAAGGGAGCTGAGCCGCAGGATCAGTCCCCAGTGGTGGGTGATGGATGGGACTGGCTGAACTCTGGCCCTTTACCCCCCCTACCAGAATGGACTGCACCCTTGAACTGCAGGCCAGAGTAAGTTCCTTCTCTCCTCAGTTGCTTCCATCAGGGTATTTTATCACAACTGTTACCAGTGGTTGAGGTCGGGCATTTCTACATTCTCAGTCTCTTAAGAAATTGGAATGAAAGTTCATAAATATTTATAAAAGCAGCAAGGGACTTAGCACAAAGCAACTGAAAGATCAAATTCTATTCAAGGGAGCTGTAGGGTACAGAAGTGAAGATTCTCAGGGTCCCAGTTACGTGTGAGGCCACTTTTTTACAGAAGTCAAGAGAAAGGGAGTTTGGTTACTAAGGAGCAGGCAGAAGTAGGTCTCTGTTTTAGTTGCTAGGTCAGATCATATGATCACTTTTCTATCACATGTTCCTCCCATAAAGCATCTGACTTGGACCACATGTATGCCCAGCGATGCATAGGCCTTAGGTGGTAAACAGGGATTCTCCCTAAAGTTATCTCTCTCTCTTTTTAAAATAATTTACCTTTTATTTTGTTTTGTTGTTTTGCCTGCATGTATATCTATGTGAGAATGTCAGATATCCTGAAAATAGAATTACAGACTATTGTGAGCTGCTGCTGGGCATTGAATCTGAATCTTTGGAAGGGCAGCCAGTGTTCTTAACTACTAATCTGTCTCTCCAGCACCCTCTTCCCAAGGTCTCTTGAGGATATAACTTTGCCTTGTTGAGCATGCACCTGAAATCAGTTCAGGCTGGATCAGTGCCCCCCTACCCAGGACATATTGAGAATACATTTGAATAGAAACTAAGTTTGATGGTCATTGAGGGGAGGACACAAATCCCTTTGTCCCAAAAGAGGTGTAAATGTAGTCACAACCCAGTTCAGGTAGGGGTGCAAGGTGAAGTCAGGGACCATGGAGCCAGCTCTCCACTGCAGGGAAGTTCTTCTTTCACAGCATGAAACAGAAATCTCTACAAATACACTTCAAAGATGAGAACTAGATTGAGGGGTGTGTGTGTGTGTGTGTGTGTGTGTGTGTGTGTGTGTGCATGTGGTGTGTGTGCTTACATGTGTGAACACCTCTGTGGGAATGTGGAGACCCGAGGTTGATGTAGTGTGTCTTCCTTCTGGCCAGACTGGCAAGAAAGCTTATTCCACAATTCCCTGACTGCTTCCCAAGTGCTGAGATTGCCAGCAGGCCACCACACCCCTCGGCTTTTAGATGGGTCAAGGGAGCCACTTTCCTAACCTAGGGAGGATCGGGGTTTTCTTTTTCTTTTTTTAATTGAAAAAGAATTTTTTTTTACACAATAGATTCCAATCATGCTTTTCCTCTAACTCTTCTAGGATCCTCCCATGTCTCCCCACACACAACTAGACTGCCCTTCTTCCTCTCCATCTTAAAAAAAAAAAATGCAAACAAAAATAAAACAAGAACACTCCAAACACAAAAAATGGAAACCAAACTATACAAGCAGATAATAAGACAAGAAATGCCCAAATAAACAATGAGACTAAAAGTCTACAGAAATACCATTGAAAGAAGCACTTTTACCCACTGTATCCCTTGAGCTATCCAACATAATAGCTTTTCCATTTATCTAATGTTTCCTTCATAGACTTCCAATAAGTTTGAGAAATCTTCAAATGCTCCAAGGCCATGAAGTAGCATCCTATTTTTGCTTTTTCAGAAGCTTCATTGTTGGTTGAGGATGTGTCACAGTTGGTAACGTGCTCCCCCAGCATGCACAAAGGCCTGCATTCCATCCCCAACACAGTGCAAATCTGGAATTGATGGCTGTAGGATCAGAAGTTCAAGGTCATTCTTGTCTACAAAGTGAGTTCAAGGTCAGCCTGAGCTGAATAAACTCTGTCCCATTCTCAAATCCTTGGGGAAAACAAAGCAAACAAACAAACCTGCAAAGTTTGATTGTTTTACCCTTGACATCTGAAGCCACCATTCACCTGATACTGATTTTTTAATCCAGTGGGAAGTAACTTTTCACACCTGGATAACTAACTAATCTGGCTGTCTTAGTTAGGATTTCTGTTGCTGTGAAGGGACCCCATGACCACAGCAACTCTTATGAACAAACACATTTAATTGGGTGACTTACAGTCCAGAGCTTCAGTCCATTATCAGCATGGTGGGACACAGTGAGACATGGCAGGATATGGTGGGACATGGCATGCAGGCAGACATGGTGCCCAAGAAGGAACTGAGTGGAGAAGCTACATCATGATACCATAGGCAACAGGAAGTGGGCATGGCTTGGGCGTATTTGAGCCCTCAAAGCCCACCTCCACCATGATGCACTTCCTCCAAGACCATACCTCCTAATATTGCCACGCCCTTTAGGGGCCATTTTCTTTCAAACCCCCACACTAGCACACACCTCATGTGGATGTAACTCACCTCACATGTGCAGCTTTGGACCCATGTTCAGTTAAAAGGGGGTGGGGGGATGTGCATTATGGGAGCGCTGCTCAGGAACACGCTGGTCCAGACTGGGGCTTACTCCCTGCCCACAACAAGGCCATCTCAAATGTGACAGGGAAGGCTAATGTCAGTGTGAGGGCACACAGCAGCGCCCCCATACTTAGTAAACCAGAACAGGAAGATGGCGCCCTCTAGCGACCAGGCTACACAGAGACTGGGTGCGTGGGAGAGAAGGTGAAAAACTGAGACAAGAAATGAAACAATAGGGTCTGGAGAGATCATTGCTGAGCCACTGACTGCTCTTCCCAAGGACACAGGTTCAATTCCCAGCATGGCAGCTAACAACTGTTCGTAACTCCAAGATCTGATACTCTCACACAAACATACTTGCAGGCAAAACACTAATGCACATAAAATAAAAATATTATTTTTAAAAGAAAGAAATTAAATAAAACAAAAGCCAAGTTCTCCACATGAACCAAAGGAGCAAAAGGGAAATGCTGTGCTTTGCCAGAGACAGTGGCTTTCACTTTTGGATATTTGAGACTCTATCCCAGGCTAGCCTAGAACTCAGCATCATTAGGCTAGCCTAGAACTCAGGGGGCTCCTCCTGTCTCAACTTCCTAAATTCTGTGATTACAGGTATGAGCCACCACCCACAACCGGCTAGGTTTATGAAACTGACTACTGCTTGTGAAAATTTCCTGTGTGTATAAGTAGAAGCTTATTCAGTCGTTACCATTGCTGGAGTGGTGCTAGGGCTTGAATGGGGAATGTCCCCCACAGGCTCAGGTACCTGGTTCCTAACTGATGGGTACCATTTGGAAAGGTTGGATAACTTCTGGGACGTGATGCTTCCACGCAGGCCATTGGAATGGACTCCCACAGCCACTTCTGGCCCTATCCTCTGCATCCTGGTCTCACAAGCCCTCCTGTCCTGTCACTGGGAAGCCGATGGCCACACTACAGCTTCACCATGGTGGGCTCTATCCCTCAAAGCTATGATCCCAAATAGCCCTTCCCTCCCTCAAATTGCTTCTGCCAAGTATTCAGTCACAACAACAAGAAATGTAACTAATGCAGTACCCATTATCCAGTGGTTCTCAATCTGTGGATCATAACCCCCCGCTGGGATCATATATCAGATATCTTGTCTATCAGATATTTACATTATGATTCATATCAGTAGCAAATACAATTAGGAAGCAACAACAAAATAATTTTATGGTTGGGGGTCACTACAGCACAAAGTAGTATATTAAAGGATTGCAGCATTAGCAAGGTGGAGACGCTCTGCCTTATACAGTTAGGAAAATTACTACTACAAGTGGGCAGTGCATTGCTCACCGTACAGGGAGAAAACTATAGTACAGACAGGATAGCTAACCCGCCCAATGCCACACAGCCAGACAACCAGGAATCTCCGAACTGAAAGAGAAAGGACAAGCCATTCCACCTCTCCGGATGTGCTAGCATGTCTGTGGAGGAAGGTCCAGTGCTGGCTGGGAATCTGGACAACGCCATGAAATAAATAGTCAGCCGACGACATCCCAATGTACTTTTAGTCCCAGCTGGCCCTAGGGTGCTTGGGTAAAGTCAACTCTAGTTGTTACAATCTGCCTCCCTCTCTGTTCCCACGACTGAACTTCACAGCTGCAACATCCAACTCCAATTTCCCTGGAATACCGATGCCAGCCGATTCTGTGCTTCGATCAGAAGCTTCGGGCTAATGATTATTAGAAGCTAGGACAGCTGCTCTGCATATTTTCTTAGTTTCATCGAGGCAGAAAAACCAGTGAAGTTTTGGGACCAGGATCCTGTTCTGTGTGTGTGTGTGTGTGTGTGTGTGTGTGTGTGTGTGTGTGTGTGTGTGTGTGTGTGTGTGTGTGTGTGTGTGTGCCCTGTGCTGACGCACTTGCGGGTAGCTCCTGACTCACCACTGCCCTCTGCTGGGCCTATAACAGCAATGCCCGGCTGCAACGGGTAACTTTGGGTTTGGGGTTTGGGGTTTTGGTTTTAGTTTTTGGGTTTTTTGCTTGTTTGTTTGGGTGTTTCTGGTTTTGTTTTTGAAAAAAATATACATTGTCCCCCTTCACTTTCCTCACTCCAAATCCTCCCAAATACCCTTCCTGGCTCTCTTACAAATCCATGGCCTCTTTTTTTTTCCACTAATTATTGTTACACCCATATACATATAGACATACATATTTCTAAGTAGACCTGTGTTTTACTCTGGCTTCTTAAACTGCAGAGGCCAGGAGCAGCAGTGTTTCCATCAAAGGAGAGATGGTGCAGAGAGAGGGAGACGGGAGGGCATTTCTTATTCTTCACCCCACTACGGGGCCCCTCAGATTTGCACCAGACAAGAGCACACATATAGAAATGAGGATCTAGCTGAGAGATAGCACCTGGTAAGCATGTTTATGCCCTTCTCTTTTGCAGATAATCAGGACTGAGGTTGGTAATTTCTCAGGAAATGTTCTGTGTAGCAAGGACTCTGTACAAAGTAAAACAGTTTCTTTATTGCTATAAAACATTTATCTAGTCATTAAACAAATTCAGCAGATTTGTTCTGGTTCTTTTTACTTGAGTTTCTGGGTTTCTTCTCCCTTTTTAAGAATCAGATATGGGCTAGAGAGATGGCTCAGCAGTTAAGAGCACCGACTGTTCTTCTGGAGGACCTGAGTTCGATTCCCAGCATCCACATGGCAGCTAACAACTGTCTGTAATTCCAAGATCTGACACCCTTATACTATGTTATACATGTAGGCAAAACACCAGTTCACATACAATAAATAAATATTTTAAAAAAAGAATCAGATACATTTTTAGGCAGATAAGTAGGTAGATAGATGATAGGTAGTAGGTACATAGTAGGTAGATGATAAATAGGTAGATAGATGTTAGACAGATGGATGGGTGGATGGATGGACGGACAGATGGATGGGTGTAGTATGGTAGTGTGAATGAGAATACCCACCTTGGGCTCAAATGTTTGAATACCTGTCCCCAGGTGGTGGTGCTGTTTGGTTAGGTTTAGAAGATATGGCCTTGCTGGAGGAAGTTTGTCACTGAGGTGGGCTGTAAGGTTTCACAGCCACATGCCTTTATCAATTCCCTCTCTCTATTTTGTCCTTATGGGCCCTCAGGTTCTGCTCCAGCTGCCATGGCTGCCGCCCCTGCCTCCACTCCATCCTGGACTCTTGGCTCTCTGTAACCGTAAACCCAAATACACTTCTTCTATAAGTTGCTTTTGTCATGGTGTTTTATCTAACAGACAGAAAAGTAACTATTTCAGATAGATAAATCAGGTAGCCAGTTATCTAGACAGACAGACAGCTTGTGCATCTGGGCATTCTGAAGCCCATGCTGAAAAATCCCTCCGTTGTATGAAGGCTGTGCATCTGTGAATTGGGTGGTCCCTTTTCTTGACAGCTGCTTCTGCTTTCTCTACTTCTGTTTGAATAATCAGGAAATGATTCAACGTGTTAACAAAATCTTTAATATAAACAAAATAAAATTATCCAAACCGCTAGCCATTGAAATAAGTCGTAAACAGCTAATAGATTTTTAATTGTAGAAATTAACACCGTTGGTGGGAATGTGCAGGTGATTATGGCATTTGAAGACACCCTGCGTTGGTGGGACCAGCTTGTAAAGCTTGTGGCTTTAAAGAAGTCTCTATAATAAAAAGTTTTAGGTCAACTCAAACTTATAAATAAGGAGCTGGAGGTGGTCACAGTGTCAGGGAGGAAGGGACGTGGCAGCTGTCCAGAAAGGGACACACCTACTAATTACCTTCCGCTGCGAACTGCTAGGCAGGCCTCGGGAAGGAGAGTACACAGGATTTGATGCAGCCTGGTAATATAGGACAAAATTGTGATTCGGCTCACTAAAATCCAAAAGAAACATGATTTTTACAGGAAGTTTAGTGTGCTCTATGGTCCTTGGTTTTTTAGAAGCAGAGACTCCTGTGAAGCTGGTGATAGCCTCAAGTTTAGGACCCTCTGCGGCTTCCTCTCAAGTGGCTGATTACAAGAAAGACCACACTTGGCCTTAAAAGACCATTTTCTTCTCTGTCCTGGGATTCTGGTTTCTTTGGACTGTCTCCACAGCACCCCCCACGGCCCCACCCACAGCCCCACCCACAGCCTCACCCACAGCCCCACCCACAGTACCCCCCACGGCCCTACCCACAGCCCCGCGCGTTCTTTTGTTTTATTTTCCTTCTGCAGTGTCAGGCTTTTACTTGTGACGTCTGCTTTCTTCAGGAAACTAGTCTTTCACTGAGTACCTTTTGCAGCATGGCTCAAACAGGGGCTTAATATGCTAAGATGTGAGAAGAAACTTTTTGGAGTAGTTGGATGTTAAAGACCAATTCTCTATTTTCTCTGAGTCTCAGTAGGGTTGGAATTAGTTGTAATTAACATGAAGAGAATGAGCCCAGTTTTCACCAACAATAATCAATCTAAAATGCTATGTGTTCTTTTTATTGAAAATACATTTTTTCCTACATTGGCTTTTTAAAATTTATTCTTCTCTCATCAATTCATCCCCACCACAGCCTCCCTCCTCCTGATTCCCCAACTCCCCCACCTTCCCTCTACCCCAGATCCATTGCTCCTCCATTTCCTTTCCGAAAGGAGCAGGCCTCTGAGCATGGCACAAGATGCAATAAAACTAGGCATATGCCCTCAAATCAAGGCTGAATGAGGGAGGCAACCAGTAGCAGAAAAGGGGTCCCATGAACAGGCAAAAGAGTCAAGACACCCCTACTCCCATTGTCCAACAAAAACTCTAAGCTAAAGAACCACAACTGCATGCATAGGGCCTAGCACAGACCCGTGCAGCTCCATGGCTGCCATGTCAGTCTCCGTGAGCCCCTAGTTGACTGTGGGCATGCTCTCCAAGTGTCGACCCCACTGGCTCCTCCAATCCTCCCTCCTCTCCTGCAGGGTTCCCTGAGCCCCCCACCCCACCCCACCTAGTATTTGGCTGTGGGTGTCTTTATCTGTTCACATCAGCTGCTGGAAGAAGCCTCTCTGTAGATGATTGGGCCAGGCGCCGATTTATGAGTATGGCAGAATATAATTAGCAATCATTTCATTGACTTTATTATAAGTTGTGTTTGGCTCTACCCTGTCTCTGAGCCATCCAGTTCCGGATCCTAGTCATCTAAGAAGGGGACATGGGCTCCCTCTTGTGGCATAGTCTTCAAATTATACCAGTCATTGGGCTCTAAACCACCTTTGCTCCAGTAGATCTTGCAAGCAGGACAGTTATAAACCATAGGTTTCGAGGCTGGATTGGTGTCACGGTCTCACTGGGAGCCTAACCTGGTTACAAAATCCACTCTTTTCCCCTTCCCGGGGAGATTCATGATATTCCTAGACCTCTCTTCTTTATCTAACTTCTCTGGGTCTGTGAACTGTAGCATGGTTATTCTTTACTTAACTGCTATTAATATCCACTTATAATTGAATACATATTTGAGTACAGCTAATATCTACTTATAATTGAGTACATGTTTGTCTTTCTGGGTCTGGGTTGCCTCACTCAGGATTGATTTTTTTCAAGTTCCATCCATCTGCCTACAAATTTCATGATGTTATTTTTTTTTTTCTATCAGTTGAGTAATATGCCATTGGGTAAATGTACCACATTTTCTTTATTCATTCTCAATTTGAGGGACATCTAAGTTGTTTCCAGATTCTGGCTATTATAAATAAAGCTGTCATGAACATAGTTGAGCAAGTTTCCTTGTGGTAGGATGAGGTTTCTTTTGGGTATATGCTCAAGAATGGTATAGCTGAATCTTTAGGTAAATCAATCAGTTCTCAATTTTCTAAGGAACTGCCTTAGAAAAATATCGATTTCCAAATGTGTAGTGATATATATTTAATAAAATTAATCTGTAATATCAGAGTTAACCACAGAACCGAACTAAGTCTGGGAGGGATGACCACATCTTTAATCCTAGCTTTAGGAATGTGGAAAGGGCATGGTAAGAGAGCTGGGCGAGCAAGAGAAGAAGGCTTTTCAGCTTTCCCAGATAATGTGCCTTTCCTTTCCGCTGAGAATTCAGAGGCATTAGGTTGGAAGTTTCCTGGAGACAGGCATGAGGAGTTGGTGGGTGGCTGTGGTTTGTTTCTGATATTCCAGTCCCCCCCCACCCCGATATCTGGCTCCAGGTTTTCATTGCATGCTGACTAGAGTTATGCAATACAAGCAGTGGAGGAGTATTGCCCTTGTTCCACATCTTTGAATCCCAGCATGCAGAGGGCACAGGTAGAGTTCTCTGAGTTGAAGGCCAGCCTGGGCTATAGACTGAGTTCCAGGAAAAGCAGGGATGGAGAGAGAAACCCTGTATCTAAAAAATTTAAGTACTCTCTTGTAAGATGGTGTCCTGATTCAGAGACTGCCTTCCTAGGAAGACAAAAATCTCTACAAAATGACTTCCCTTATGAGTTATTATAAAACCATACAATACATTCTGATCATTGTTCCCCTTCTTCTCCTCCCAGATCTTCCCACCTTCCCATCCTTACAACTGCACACCTTTCTTCCTCCCTTAAGAAAACAGACAGGCAAATAAAACAAATGAACAAATCAGAACTTTTTTTAAAAAGCATAATAAATACATTCATGTGTACACACAATCATACAGACACACACACAAAGGCACACAGAGACATACACAGACACACCAACACATAGACACAAGCACACACACAAACAGACACACAAACACACATACACAAAAGTACAAACAACAGATACACACACACAATAAAAAAATACATAATTCTTAAACTATTACAAATGAAGATTCAGAAAAATCACCAGGGCAGCCTTAGAACCATAGAGAGTGTTTGCTGGTTGTACATTTACCATTTGGGATCTGGAAATCGGTTTTTGTGGTTGTTTTGTAACAGCTACAAGAATGTGCGGCAGTAGGAAAGTTCTAGAAGGTGCAACACTTCTACTTTAAAGTGAGAATCTGATGTTTCTGTATTTTTATTATTTGCAATAACACCATTTTTTCCCTTTGAAAACAGTCCTACTATGTAGCCCAGGCTAGCCTCAAGCTTGTAACTCCCCAACCATAGTCTTCCAATTACTAGGGTTACATGTGTAAAACATCGCCAGCCAAGAAAACTTCTGTTTAGAAAGAAATTCATGTTATTTCACTCTGAAAGACATATTAGGATAACATGAAATAAATCAGTAAAGGGACACTGCTCATAATTTCAAATGATTCGGGGTGGGTGCATGAGAAAACACCAAATGTTAACATCTGGGCAGTTTGGTTGAAGGAAGGGTGTAAGGTGTTCTTCATGCTATTCTTGTAACTATCCTAGCCGCCTCCATTAGTCAAGATACAGGACTAACAGCTGCCCCGAGGAAGGAATGGGTCACACTCTGCTCTCTTGTAACTGGTAACATTCATGGGAGACTGCACCTGTCATCCATGGAGCTCCCTGTTCGGCTCCTCTGTACGGTGACCACCATGGCAGCCAAGTACTGCAGGGACCCTTGAAGGTACAGGAGGAAACAGCTGCCTCCTAACAAATGGCTCTGGGGATCTTCAGGGTACACAGGATCCCATGCATGTCCCCTCTAATGTACACACACACACACACACACACACACACACACACACACACACACACACACTACAGGAAGTGATAGGGAACCCCAAAGGATAAACGTATATCCAAACACTGGCCAGCACAGCAGTGAGGGGACTTAGGGAGCAGTCTGATTTATGAAGAATAAAGATGAGAAACGTGGGACAAAAAGACCAGGAGGCTAAAGGAGACAGGTGGGAAACATTATAGACATTAGTTCTGCAAGAAAAATCAAGTCTGAAGTGCCAGCACTGGGCAGAGGTACCAGAGATGTGCATCATTCTACACCATGGGCCACCATTGGTTCAAAGAGCATTGCTACCCCAGAAAGGTCGCATTGGAGCATCCTGAGGATGTTCCAGCAAAGGATGCCAGCCACTGTAGAGGATGAAAGATGTCAGAAGAGACAACAATGTTTATTCATCCATGGCTGCACACTGGAACCAAAGGGTGAGCTTTTTAAAAATAATGATGTAAGTCTGATCCTCGGCGTTTCTGATTTAATTGATCTCAGGTACCTGGGTACTGAGACTTTTTGAAACTCCTTGATATCTTTCTTATGCAGCGGGTTTGAGAATCTCTGGCTTCAGACACAAAGCCTTGAGGGTAGTGCAAACCTTGTATGGTCAAGACCACAATCCACTCCTGCTGCAGAGGTATTCCAATGCCTGGTCATGTGAAGATGGACTTTACCTCAAACTCCCATCTGATGATATGCTTTCCATCCCAACTGTCCCTCAGCTCTTACTACCATTCAGAAAGGGTGGTTGTTGTTGAGTTTGGGTTGATTCTAAAACTGATGATGAATGTCTAAAACTGAAGACAGGCTGTGTATGGTATTTTGTGTATGCTCTAACACATAAAGCTTGCCTGAAGATCAGAGGGCAAAGCCAGCCACTAGTTAGCCATAGAGGCCAGGCAATGGTGACACACACCTTTAATCCCAGCAATAGGAAAGCTGAGACAGGAAGTGATATGGCAGGGCAGAGAAAGGACTATGAAGTGGGAAGAGAGTCTTTTCAGCCTGAGGCTCCAGTAGACATAATACATCTCTCTAGAGGATGTGGCTGGCTCCTCTGATCTTTCAGCATTTACCCCAATATATTGGTGCTAGAGCTGTGACTTAGAATGCTATGGCTGAGCCCTTCCCCCAGCTACTCTGGAAGACTCTGCTTCGATTCCCTTTCTCTCCTTCCCAGAAAATCAAAGGCTGTGCTAGTCTTCCTCCTTAAGGAGAACACACTGCTCCCCCTCCCCCCCCCCGGAAATTAACAGCTGCTTCTGTGTCAGGCAGAAATGTTTCACCTGAAAACATGCCTGTCTGGGCCCCCATGGGCTTGTCTGAGACAGAGGAAACTGCACTGATGGGAAGAGACTGTACCACATGGAAAAAAGTACATCCTGTAATTAGAACTGAGGACTTGGCTTTGGACCGTGTGGCTTTGAATGAGAATGGCCCCCACAGGCTCATACATTTGACTGCGCGGCTGCCAGCTGATGATGTTTAGGAAGAATTGGGAGGTGTGGCCTTGTTGGAGGAGGTGTGTCACGGTGTGGGGTTGGCTCTGTTTCAAAAGTCCATTCCATTTCCAGTTAAGCTTTTTCTGTCTGATGCTTTTGCTCAAGTTAAGCTATCAGCTCTAAATCCTGCTCTCCAATATGATAATCACGGATGCTCCCTCTGAAACCATAAGCCTCAATGTTAGTTATTAGAGCTTTCCTTTTATAAGTTGCTTCAATACCATCCGTAATTCCAGTCATAGAGGGATCTGATGTCTTCCTTTGGGTTCTGAAGGCAACAGGCACTGCATGGTACCCAAACACATATGCAGGGAAAACATCCATACACATAAAATTTTTAAAGATCTTCTCCTATCAAAAACCACACACAATCTAGAATTTAATATATGTTTATTTGTTTAATAGGAACATTCAGGTATATAAATAAGGTAAATACTTTCCAATATACAATATATCACATTCGTATACTGCGCTGAAAAGAATCTACATGTTCTACACCAATCCGAAGTGCGGAAAGAAAGGACATGGTGAAAACACTGACTTAGTGAAACCTGGGATGAAAAAGTGGCCCAACAGGAACACACAAGCACATGCTATCTGGGGAGACCCAAGGATTGTCACATGGATTCCACATAGCCAAGTGCTGTGCCTCAGTCCCCCCAGCCCAGGGACAGGAAAGCAGCCAGGCAGTATAAGACAATGGGATTCAGCAGGTCCATCCGCACAGTGGAAGAGGCTGAGAAACTGATGGTGCTCTGCCCCATCCACCACTGTGATCCCCACTGCTCTTTGGAAGGTGTCAAACTTCTGTTGAGATTTGGGTCCACACAGACTCTAGAAGGGGCCAATAAACCCCCAAGACTCCCAGGATGGATTTTTCTAATGTAATCTCTGGTCCCTACAGCCACCAAGGAGCACTGACTTGGAGCACTGAACTGGTCTAGTCTCCCTTTGGCTGTGTGACTTCCGCCCTGACTCTGCTCAGTCCTGTTGCCTGCTGACCCTGGGGTCTGACTGTCCCCCCCTCCACCCTTTCCCTCTGTATTCAGGCTTAGACACCTTGCTCAGTGTGACCCAAGACAGAAACCAAGAAATGAGCAGAACCTCACAAAGAACTCTCATAAACACGTGTGCACATTCACTGCAAGACCACTCTTATCCTCTTTCTACATCAGTGTTCCTGTGTGAAAAGTCAGGAAAGCAACACACAAACCTAATAGGCGAGGAAGGGTATATTCAAGTAAGGAGGGAGTGGACACCTAAAAGCACAGTTTCACTTGGGCCAGACGGCTGTGTGGTTGAGTGAGTCCTTCTGAATGCTGTATCCATTGAGTCCTTCAAGAGCCACAGAGCTGGGCCTGGCCAGGGTCTAGGAAAGCAGTGTCCCAGAACCTCAGCTAGCACTGCACTTTCTCCCAGACAGAAGGGCCAGGGCTGGAAACACAATGCAGAAGAACAAGAGGCGCTCCAGTGTCTCAACTCTAGCAACGGGCCTGCGGGTCCCCTTAGCACCCCGGGATAGTCCACAGTCAGCACAGAAGTTGCTGCCCACATGGTCTGAGAATCTCCTGGATCATGTTAGCGGATGCCACTCAATCCAAGACTTGTCCAAAACACTCACTCTCTCCCCCCCCCAACTCCCCATGTCCATTCAGGAAACTGACTAAACATTTCTCCATTCATGATTAATAATCTATGTGATATTTGATCCTCTGCTTATCACCTCCTTGGTCACCCACTCTAACCTGTTCTTTTAAGAAAGAAACACACGGGGTGGGATGGTTATGGTGTCAAGAGAATAGGTGTGGCTTCTAGCCTTCTGGCTGAATCACTCAGCCTCAGGTTTGTTTTCTCTATCCTGCTATATTCCTGAAAACATCCACTTGTAGAGAGAACCACGGATTCCTGACCAGGCCCTTGCTGCCCAGAGTGGAGGTATCCCCAGGTCAGAGCAAACAGTCCTTGATCACTGGGGAGAGGAAGAGGAAAGCCTCATGCATACCATCCCCCAGTCAGGGTGCCTCAATGCCATGGAAAATACCAAGCTGATGCACAGAGCTTTTCCCACCCTGGCTGCTGAAGTGCTTCTCTTGGAAGAGCAGTGTGATTACATTATAGGACATAAACACCCAACTATGTGCAGGCAGTGAGTGTGGTGGCTAAATACCCAGCAGCCCATCAGTGTGGGTCAAACTCCTCACTGACCTCAATTTAAAAAAAAAAATTAAAAAGCAACTATTATTTATTGAGTGCTTACTATGTGCTAGGCACCTTGCTAAACACTTACATGCATCAGCCCATTAAACTCTCACAAGCATCCTCACAGCCAACTGGTTGAGTGAAGGTTGCTGGCAGCCTATAAGCTGGCTAGATGTAAATTTATCTGAGACTCAATCTAACACAGAGCTTTGGCCCTCCCATCTGTAAGATGAAATGATACCTAGCCAGAGCTTCCGCAAACCCTTAGCACTGTGTCTGGCACGTATTAAGCACTATATGGCTGCAATTGTTAATAACACACCGCTGCAATGTTGCCAGCTGGAGGATAAGCTAAAGAGCTGGGCAGAGGCACCTGACAAAGGGGAAGAGTGGGGCTGGGGTCTTCAAACAGCCACTGGATTGGAAGATCACTGGCTATAAAACTGTAGCTTTTGCATATTCTGCCCTAAACCTCAACAGGACAGCATCCAAAGCATACCTCTAAACTGCCCCTAACACCAGGGTCTCTGGACCTTTGGAAACAATAGAAAGAAAAGAGCAACCTAATGGTAACAGCCTCTACCAACAAGAGAACCCAGAGCCCAAATAGGGTCCCTGCCAGCCAACCTGAAGAGGGGGCAGAGGGGGCAGAACGGTGGACCACATTTTAACAGAACCAGCAGCAGTATAAATGCTCCGAAGCATGGGTTCACCCGGGAAGAATCAATGTAAGTGCTGGCTAGGATGCTGCAGATGGGCCTAGCAAAACCCTCAACTAAGGACCCTCCTCTACCACTCGATCCAAACTCTAGCACCCTGTGTAAGGCCCCCACTCAACCAGGGAAACTGAGTCAGCAAGTGGAAGCTAATAATCTCTTTAAAAACAGGATGTTGAGCAACTTCCCAGAGTGATAAAAGGAAGGAAGTTTCATTTACCCAAGATAAGGACGAGTCTGAAGCTCTGCCCCACACCAGCCTCCTCTCTAGCAGCTCAGTTCCTGCTGGGTGGGTGCCCCCTGCACCTCTGCTCCAGCGTCCACTCGCACTTGACTATCTCGTTCTACATCTGCAGTGGTCACCTTGTCACCCTCTCGAGCCCCCCTCCTCATCCTGACCTGGGAAGAACAAGAAGCTTGGGTTTAAGCAAAACCACTCTCCTCCCCACAGGAGCACAGTGTGCAGGGACAGTGGGCGCAGATACAGTACTCTGAAAGACAAAGGACAACATGGCATTGGAGGTTCCAAACACTAGAAAGTTTAGCTGTGACATCCCACATTGGTAGTGAGGAAGTCTCCCCTGGAGACGAGGGAGCAGTGACTGCCACACAGTCCTGTGTGAGGTACCCTCTCCTAACTCAAGGCACCCCCTCCTCCCAGCTGCATCAACACAGGGACTGACCTTAGCTTGCCATGGGCTCAGTGAGCTCAGGACTCTTTCAAATCTGGCCCTTAGCAACCCAGCAATCAGCCCAGAAGGTAGTTCTTGAGTCTCCTGAAATACACTGCTTGAATTTCCTTGTGTAATACAGGCCGGGTTATAGGATGAAAGCAGACAGGAGTGAAATACCATAACAAGCTTTACAGTCCCCTATGGAAGATTACACGGTAGACTGCATACCTTGAAGACTGATTTATATATACTACAGTACATTAAGAATAAATACATTTTAAATGTGGTTATAAAGCAGAAACTAAAAGGCTGAGACTGTGAAATAGGCTCTGTGTGTGTACACTCTCCCAACTTCTTTACAGGACTTTACCTTTCAGAAGTAAAATATAAACAAGAATTTGTTTGTCACACTGAGGTGGTTAAGAGGGTGGGGAATGCACTCACAAAGGAAAGGCTCCTTTTCCTGGGAACAATCATGAGCGGAACTCACCAGGGGGCCACCTTGGCTTGATCTCTGTCAGCTTGGGTTCTGGGACCCCATTATTCACCAAATCCTTACCCACCAATTATAAACTAATAGTCATCTAAGCCCAGGCCTGGCCTTGCTCAGGCCTCTAGGGCCTGAGAAGGAAGGAACACTGCAGTATTTACTTCAGGTGCTGGGAACACGAGGACTAATCCTGTCCTGCAGGCACTGTGAGCTGGAGTAACTTTCTGGTTCCACCCTATGGCTGGCTCTCAACTGAGGTACCCCAGAAGGCTGTTATGAACAGATAGCATACTAACAGGAAAACAAAACCCTCTAAATTAAAACCGCACAGTATTTAAAGTCATACACAATGGGAAACATAAAGCCATGCATGAAAGTGACAAACACTGAATTCATGACAAGGAAAGGCACAAAAATTTTATTTCTGACAAAACAAAACGCGTGTAAAGGAAGTTATATGAGCCACTGAGACCTGCATGGTGCACGTAAGGTAGTCTCTGGGGTCCTGCCTGTTTGATGGGACAAATGACATGCTGTACAGAGACACATGGGGGCATTACTCTCCTGGCTACTTGCCTGGGAAATTCTCCTCTTTCCTGGGAACTGAGAAAAGGGTAAACACCTCTGGCTGGCTGCTCCAGTGAGCAGGGTTTCAGGTTTTTAGACACCAGAAAGAGCTTCCTCAAGTCAGCTGCTGCTCAAGAGCAAGTCTTGGCTGCTGGGGACTAGCCCGCTCCTCTAGTCTAGTGGTCCAAGGCCATTTCCCAGTCAGAAAAGTACATTCTGGTTCCTAACTACCGCTGAAAATCTTAAGAAGACACAGACTTATCTTAAGGAGCAACTGTAAAATACACCTGAGTGTATTTTCTTCTTGGGGTGCCCCTGACAAGACTCCGTAGCAAGAGGGGCCTCTAGTGACAGGGACTGCTCTGTAGAGTTACAAAACTGGTAAACAATGGGTCAGTCAGAAAAGGAGGGCCCTGAGAGCAAAGCTTCCCATCCAGGGTCACACGGAAGAACCCAAACCCAAGACAACAGAGGGTTCGATGCAGCCCTGGAAGCTGAGAAAGAAAAGCCACAAGGCTGACACAGAAGTCAAAGCTCGGAGCCAAAAGGCTGTGACGCCCCAACTCCCATGTGGGGCGTATGGTGGAGCATGACAGACACTGAGAACTGTCTGTGCATTGAAGGAGACAGGGAGGCCAATTTAAAAACAAACTGGCACAGGCCAAGGTGCTTAAAGCAAGTCACTGCGCCCTCCTCAGCAGTGGGTACACCATGCCATGCTGTTGGTTAAGAGGCTTTCGGAACAAGTTCTTTCTCTGCCAACTGCTCCTGGGCCTGAAAAAGAACCAGTCTCCCAACATATCAATCTCAACTTATGATTAGGAAGGAAAAAAACAATCACAGCTTACACAGACACAGCAAGAGGTCCCCAGAAAAGTACAAACTACATCTAAACTGGTCACATTTCATAAAGAGTGTACACTGAGCCTTGAGAAGATTAGCCTTGCAGTAGTTCTGAGCAGGACTCAGGGATTCTGTGAGGAAGTCTGGGTATGACTGAAATCATGTAACAAACAAGTAGCTTTTAAACACACAGACATACACTCACCTCAAGAGTACTATATACACAACACAGCAGCAACACTCGTGGGCCTTCTAGGCAAAAGGTATGTGAACCAAAGCCCTCTGCTCCCCACCTCGCAGAAGTTCCCAGAAGAATTCAGCAGCAGCAAACCCACAGAACAAATGTGAAGGCCTCATCTCTGAAAGACATGATCTGCAGGACCTCCTTCACAAGCCACTGGAGCCTTGGTGGCTGGGAAGGGCTGTGACAGTGCATTCTACTGCACATATTTGAGATATTACAGTGTGGGCTTCTCTTTCCAGACTTCATAAATTCTCCATGCTCTATGGGGGAAAATGAAGCCTGCAATCTTCTTTTCAGTCTGTATGCTGAAAGCACACTATAAGCAAAGCTCACGTGCCCTCTGCAGGATTTTGGCTTGGACAAGATGCTCACCTGTTCAGCAAGCTTCCCTCCCACAGTTCCTCAGCAGGCAGCCTGCCCTCCATTGCTCCCAGGCGGGGAGGCCCACAGAAGCCCCAGTGAGTGTCAAGCAAAAGCAATGAGGCCGTGAAGCTCTGCTAGGTGGGAAAGTCTCTAGTCAGACATAGATGAATGTATGACCTCTTATACAGCCCGGAAACAACTAGATGGGTGAGGGTTACAACCACCAAGCAGACTCCCTAAGCTGGGCAACACTGTCTTTCATGTTGTTCAATACCTGTATTTAAGAAATAAATGGTTCTTCCCTGTGACTTCTTTGCAACTCAAAGCTTTAGCTTACTCATAGCCCATATTATAAACAGACTGTATATACAGATTTAAAAAAAAATAACAATAACAAAACTCACAAATTTAAAAGGAAAAAAAGACAGTGAGTTGACGCATTTCATTATCTAAGTCACAGCATCTGGGCTGGCCTCAGTGACCTGCCCCTCACTCAGTCCTGCTCTGGCTCTCCTGGCCATGGATGAACACTACTCATCTTCCAAGGCAGAGTTCAGAATCCCCTTGTCAGTCAGGTGAGATCTGAGTGTGTTGAAGATGTGGAGCTGCTGATCTGGCCGCAAAGTCAGGAACTGTTGAATCAGTTTGCTGGGGTTTGGACCCCTACAACAGAACATGAAGCATCCATGAATGCAGGGGCAGCAACTTTGCCAGCCCAGTTATCTAAGTGGGACTCTGACCCTGAATTCACTACTAGTGGGGAGGGAACTCATCAACAATAACAACTGAAAACCAAACTCATGCTTAGGATGATTTTTACTGAATTTAAGAGACTAACTTGAGGATTTTTACCATACTTAAAAAATCCACAGGGGCTGGAGAGATGGCTCATTGGTTGGGAGCACTGACTGCTCTTCCAGAGGATCGGGGTTCAATTCCCAGCACCCACATGGCAGCTCACAACTGTCTATAGTTCCAGTTCCCACTTCCAGGCAAACACCAAGGCAAATAAATTAAAAAAAAAAAAAAAGTTAAAAAAAAAATCAACAACTAGGCATGGTGGTGCATGCCTTTAAGCTGAGCACACAGGAGGCAAAGGCAGGTGGATTTCTGTGAGTTCAACGCCAGCCTGTCTATAGGGTGAGTTCCAGGACTACATAGAGAAATCTTGTCTGAGGGAAAAGAAATCCACTCATCTGGTTCGGGTGGAGATGAACCATACCTGATAAAGCTGGCAATGTACACATTGACAAATGTGGCCATCAGATATTGGCAGTCGAAGCGATCCATGATGCCTCCGTGACCAGGAATGGTATTGGCAAAGTCCTGTTAGAAGCAGAGGGAAGAAGGGTGAGCCTGGGCTCACCAACAACCAAATCCCAGACTAACAGACACACCCTGTAAGCAAAACCCTGCTGGGTAGAGAAGATGATGGAAAGAGGTATAGAAGCAAATGCCTAGGGGGTCACAGAACTCAACCGTAGATTACAAAATGTTCTTTTGTTGAAAGAAACTCTAACAGACTAAACAGTGACTTTTACTTTTGTTTACTGCCCATGGGTAGAGAGAGTAAACATTAAATGCTAGGAAGTGTAAGCTGGTATGTGGCGGGTGCACGATGGAGCAGGGCAGAGAAGAGACTGTGGATGGCAACAGGGGGGGGGGGGCGGGAAGTTCCCTACTTTGATTTTAAAGGCTCGTTTGAATCCACTTGCGAAGAATCCTCCAAAGGGGCCGATGAGCGAGGCAAAGGTGGAGAGGGCAATGCTGTGGATCTGGAAAGGGTACATCCTCACTGTTTTCTGAAGAGAATAAATGAAATCAAAGTCAAGGAATGTGCAAATCTGGCTTTTTACAGTTCACAAAACAAGTTCTCTCTGTTCATGCAATCAGAAGACTGAAGGGCTGGAGAGACAGGCCAGTAGTTAGGAACATCGGCCGTCTCTGCAAAGAGTCTGGGTTGTTTCTAGTGCACATGCTGGCTCACAGCCACCCATAACTCCATTCTAAACTAAATCTCAACCCTGCTCCTCAGAGAGGCCAAGGATCAACCATGCAGCCTTCTCTAAATCTCAACCCTGCTCCTCAGAGAGGCCAAGGATCAACCATGCAGCCTTCTTCCTTAGCCGACTTCAAACAAAAGAGAGCTTCTCTCCCACCATCCCTAACTAAAAAGGACACCAAGCTCAGTCCTTCTCTACTACTTCCTGTGCATTTTTCTCTGTCCCTCTTACTCTCTATGGTTACTTCCTGTCAACTAGCTGCCGGCTCTGCCTACTGACCCAAGATTGGTTTTATTTAATTAATGCAATTTCCGGATGCATGGTACAATCAAATATCACGCAACAGATCTATTGCCCTCTTCTGGCCTCCACTGGCACTGCACACACATATAGCCATGTAAGCAAAAACATTCATACATATAAACAAAATGAGCCTTTAAAAAAATAAGACTGGCCCATGCTTTAAGTCTCTAACATCTGGCCCAATGATAGACATTAGGATATTTTGGCCTGGAGTGGTGGTACATGCTTAGAATCCCAGCATTTGGAAGGCAGAAGCAGTAAAATAAGGAGTTCAAAGGTACTGTCAGCTACAGAGAGAATTTAGGGCCAGTCTAAACTATAAGAACTTGTCTTAAACAAACTAAAGGAGGAATTCTGGAATCAACTTCTTACACTGTTTTCCAGACAATATATGAAGAAATTTAACCTTAGCCTTTCAGAGAATATAATTTCAAAAGATGAATACTTCAGTAGCCTCCTCAGAGAATTGTGGGTATTCTTTATCTTTTTACCAGAACTTGACAGGCACAGTTCCTTACAACTTAGAGGCTGGCTGAGAGATGCCTTACAAGCAAGAGGCCCAGAGTTCAAATCCCCAGAATTCATGGAAATATTGGTGATGTTTGACAGCCATCTATAATTCCAGACTCTGAAGAGGATCCAGAGCAAGCTGGCTAGCAAGAAGTCATAATGGTGTGCCCATGATTTACTCAAGAAGCCCCACCTAAAAGAATGAGGTAGAAGAGCAATTAAGAGAGATTTCTGCCATCGACTTTAGGCTTCCACATACATATGCATATATATGCATATATGTACCTGTAAATATGTATACATTCATGCAACCACACACACACACACACACACACACACACACACACACACACACACACACACGTGAAAAGAAAAACAGCTGCAAGCCAGGTGGTAGCACACACCTATAATCCCAGCAACTCAGAAGAGGCAGAAGGATTCCAAGTTCATAATGAGATCGTGCCTCACAAAAAAAAAAAGATGGAAAAAAAAAAATCAGGTAGTGTGGATCTGAAGTCCTCCTAATGAATTGTTTGTACTTATTCACATAAACCCACTGGTCTTCAATGTACTGTGAGTGGATATTTTATCAGACATGACTGTGGAATATCACATACTGATCATTTAAGAACTACCAGGCCACTGTTAGGCAACTCTTCCACATGTTAGCCCATTCTGCTATGTGATGTCAAATAGCTTGTAAGTGCTGGAGAGCCACCATGTTCACAATGGCAGGTGCATGCTTTCAAAATTCTCATTTTCTTTCTTTCTTTTTTTTTTTTTTTTAAGATTTACTTATTTATTATGTATACAGTGTTGTTCTGCCTGCATGCCAGAATGGAGATCTCTTTATAGATGGTTGTGAGCCACCATGTGGTTGCTGGAAATTGAACTCAGGACCTCTGAAAAAACAGCCAGTGCTCTGAACCTCTGAGCCATCTCTCCTGCCCCCAAATTCTCATTTTCACCTGAAATGTGGATTTTATCATTGGTAACAACTGCTATCAGTCATTTTCTTTGAAGTGACATATTTAGTTCATTCTTCTCAAGAAAAATGTCCATTACAGCCAAGCCTTTTCAAATAAAAGTCCCACACCAAGAACTAAGCAGCTAGTTGAACTCACAACATAAACACCTGTACATGCTTGTTCCTTGGAACACACTTATGTATTTGGCAGAAATATTTTGGGTATTTTCCATTTCAGTACAGAGAATATTAAAATGGTGTCAAGATTCAGAAATATTTTAATGAAGTTACTAATTTTAGAATCCCGTTAAGGGCATTCCCAGGAGCACGTGGCTTGTGTACACTTGCCAGGAGGGTACAGCATGAAGTAAGCAATAGCTGCTAGTCCAGGCAGTGCTATGGTTCTAACTCACACCCAAGAGTCACAAGTTGTCACCAATTCTGTGTCATCAGGAAAATGTCATCCCAGTGAAAGAGACACATATTATAAGGAAAGCAGCTGGGACTTCACATAGGAATGCACAATGGGAACAAGTCCTCTAAGTGACATGAAGTAGGGGAAAGGTCTCTCTACCCTGATCCTGACCCAGAGCTCAGAGTTGTGGAGAAGCTAATATCTCTGGAGGGAGCTTCCTCTCTGCAGTCACCTCATGTAAGTGGTACATACCCAACCAACAACTGACTGGATCACGCCAGGAATGTTGTACTCCTGCAGGCGGAATAGATCAGATGGCTCACAGTCCACAGTGAAGCTGTTGGTGTCATTGTTGTACTCCACAGGACAGACGAAGCATCTGTACCCAGACATCACATAGGAGAGCTAGAGATGGAGAGCAGAGGGGCAAGAAGGAACATCAGTTACATACATCAGCCTGGCCAAACCACCATGATTCTCACAGCATCTCTCCCACCTTGTTCCCTTAAAGAAAATCCAGACAGATCTGAGCAGAGCTGCAAGTTAATCCTTCCCACCTGTGGAGCGCTGCCCCACTGCACCAACAACCTTCCCACCTGTGGAGTGCTGCCCCACCGCACTAACAACCTCTAAAGTCAGAGGTCACATCAAAACCTTGGTGGGGAGCCTACAGTGACAGCCAGCCAACACTAGAAAAGGACTAAGGATCAGCAGCAGAGAATGATGTCTTCAAGGGACTAGAAGATTATACTCCAGGATGGAGAGATGGCTCAGGGTTAGGAGCACCGTCTGCTCTTCCAGAGGACCTGGGTTCAATTCCCAGCATCCACATGGCAGCTCACAGCTGTCTGTAAGTTCTATTCATACCAATGCACACAAAATAAAAATAAATTTAAAAGAAGAAGATTGTACTCCTGCAGGCAAGTCATATGCAGAAGAAAATCTGCGTGGAAGTAGAAGTAACACTTAGCTCACCCGGTACTCCGAGTTGTCGGTCATTACCTCGGTCTTCTTATTACTTGGTGCCTGGGCTTAAGAGATGTATAAGGTATGCATGGGCCCTACACAACTACTTGAAAACTGGAAGCTGCTATACCAGTTATTGAATGTTCTCTTCTGAGCAAGGTCAGCTTTGGGCAGGAAAGAGTCTCTGGTTTGAGAAGACATATTCTACACTCCTATGTGGCCTTTAAAGATGATGTGAGGCCTTGTCCCCTCCCCATCCAGATAGAAGCTGCCACCTACCAGAAGGCCAAACACCACAGTGGCAAAGAAACCCCCAATGAAGCCTTCCCAGGTCTTCTTTGGAGAGAGCTGCAAACAGAAAACGCACTGTGAGCAAAGGGCACGTCTCTAACTCTAGTCTCGACTCAATTACTTAAGAAAAGTATTTCCAGCCACCAGGTGTGATGATGCAAACCTTTAATCCCAGTTCTAAGGAGGCAGAGGCAGGAGGATCTCTTTGAAGCCAGCCTGGTCTACACAGTGAGTTACAGACCAGCAGGACTACACAGTGAGATCATCTCAAAATTATACAAATAAGAAATATTTCTACATAAAATCCTTCTTCAATTAATCATGTCACTTCCAAAATTCTCTCAAATTTTTTCTTGTTTCCTATGCTATCCTGTTCTTCAGGTTAGTTTTCTTTCTATTTCATTAGTGACTTGTACATTTATACTACAAAAATACACATTAATAACAACAGGCAAATAAAGACCAGAGCCCCAAAAGTAGGTCTACATGAAAATATTTGGTAGTTTTTTTGAAATAAGTATTTGCCTGTGTGTCTTTGGGGTTTTCCCCCCCTCTCTCTCTTCTATAAACCCTGGAGTGACATGAAGACAGGAGACCACAGTGCATCCACACCAGCAAGGTTTCCTTTCTATCCTCTGACAAGCCATACAGGAAGCGTGACCACCACCTGAGCCAACCCGTATCAAGGTGACCCACTTACCTTAATGAGTGGGGTCCGACCAAAGAAAAAGCCAAACATATAGGCCATAATATCATTACAGATGACACATGAAATGGGGACAATGAACCTAGGGAAAAAACAAGAGAGAAATAACTAGGATAATCAGGATGATATCAGAAATCTACCGAAAGTGTCAATAATAACTCAGTACCAAATTAACCCAGGGTGTATTTGTAACTCACTAAGGTTTAAGTTGAGAAGAAAGAACGTAACTATGGGAAGAGAAAGGGATCAGTGGAAGAGGGAAGGAGGAGAAGGCAGTGAGGGTGAATTAGGGAAACTCAATGTGTACATGTGTGAAGCTTAGTAAAACACACTACTGTGTTTAGTTGATATCTGTAAATAATAATCTAAAAATAAATTAAGTCAAGTATGGTTGTACAAGCTTCTAACAGCAGCTGGGAAGGGTAAGGAAGACCAGCTTTAAGTTCCCAGCTGGCGTAGGCTACACACAGACACCATCTCTTTAAAAAGGCAGCGGGAGAACTCACGCCATACTTAGTGTCTGGCACATGACTGGTATTCAGATGTTCCCTGAATCTAAACTAAGACAGCATTTTGTAAATGTCATTTCTCCCCTTTTCATTGCTAAGGAGTACATGAGCGAGATAATAAACTGCTCAAGGTGGGGGGACTGCTTGCTCCCCCATCCCTACCACTATTCCCCAAAATAGCCATTTAAAATTTCTTTTTTTGTCTAGTAAATATCTTTAGGTTTTTAAGTAACAGTCATTTATATCATAGTTAAATTTTGAACTGTTTATTACTTAGCACTAATATTCTCTATGGTAAATGAGACTGACTCCACAGGCCTATATATGAATACTTACTTGATCACCAGCTGGCGAAACTGTTTGGGAAGGATTAGGTGTAGCTTCACTGAAAGAACTGTTGAGGTTCAAGAGCCCAAGTCCCCCGGCTCCCCCCACCCCCACCACCTCCACCCCCCCACCACCCCCACTCCACCCCCATGTCTGTCTCTCTGTCATGGACTCTCTCTGAAGTCATACACCCCAAATACAATGTTTTTTTTCATGCTTTGGCCACAGTTTTTGTCATGGCAACAGGAAGTTATTAAGACAAAAGCCCAGTGAGTGGGTTATTGCTGTAACAGGTCTGGCCATGCTGGTTTTGGAGAACGTGGAAAACTTTGAGACTTTGGACTAGGAAAGTGGTTGAATGCTGTAACAGGGCTGCCGGGGCAGTCCTAGTAGGGCTTAGCAGTGCTGAGAACAGTGTGTGTGGACCGGAGGACTGCCTCAAGGTTTCAGAGAACAGTATTAGCAACAGAGCTAGAGGCCACTCTTGTGATATTTTAGCAAAGAATGTGGCTACTTTTTTTTGTCCCTATCCTAAGAATTCATTAGAGGCTAAATAGAAGAGTTTTGGACTAATTTCCTTGGCAGAGAAGACTCTGAGGTGGTTGTTAGTGATCACTCTTATACAGATGCTCAATGAAAAGAAGCAAGTGGGGTAGAAAGAAATGCAGAATGTACAGTTTGAAGAGAAAAAAAGAATCAAGAAATTTAATGTGGGAGCCAAGGTTTGTGCTGACAGTTTAGGGGAAATGAACAGTGGAGCCAAGACATCACCCAGCTAATCCTGCAATTTGCCTAAGGCCTTGCTTGTTCCTTAGGGCAACAATCAGAGTCTATGCAAAGATATTCAAGGGGCAGGTTCCATCCTAAGCAGGCAGCAGAACTTGGCAGCATGGACCAAGTGGTTCTGGCTTTAGTCATGAAGGATACAGAAGTAAAAGGTTGTGGAATCTTCTTTCCCGGTTAGGGAAGGCTACTGAATAGAGGCCCACAGTACCACTGTGTGATGCTGTTAAAGTGAAGCCTCAATTGTACTGTAGACCCCAGAATGTTGGAGGTACCAGAGAAACTTTCCACTCCATATTAACTGTCCTCTGCTTCCTGGTTATATCTAAAGATGTAAGATTTCAATATCTCAGCTACTGCTCCATGTGCCTCACCTGGTGCCTGCTGCATGCTCCCTGCCATGATGATCAACCTTCTGGAACTATGAGCTCCAGTACATCTTTCCTTTTAAGTTTCCTTGGTCATGATATTTCTTCACAACAATAAAAACTAAAGACGCCAGGAGAACAAATCCAGTGCTCAGAGATATGCTTCTTCCTTACTCCTCCCCCGCTGAGGTGTCCTTCCTCACAGAGCTGGTCAGTCCACCCCTCTCCTCACTCTGACTCTGTTCTAGGTTTCTCGGTTACAGTTTAATGTGCTATTATATGCAAATCATATTTCCTAGCCCAACAACTACAGGTGGTAATTCCTGGCTTACTCTGAGAAAGTTGAAAGTGTTTGAAAATCCTCATTCTATTCACCTCCAATCCCCACAGCATTCCCTTCAACGAGACTTCCAGCCATCTCTGTTCTACAGAACTATGATAAAGCCTTCATTAGAGACGTTAGTAGTCACCAATGATCCTCACAGTATGCTTGGCCCTGAATTTAGCACTCTTAAGAAATACTTAATAAAAACTCAGGCAGGCGGGGCTGGAGAGATGGCTCAGAGGTTAAGATGCTCTTCCAGAGGACCCCGGTTTGATTCCCAGCACCCACATGGCAGCTAACAACTGTCTGTAGTTCCAGTTCCAGGCAAACACCAAGGCAAATAAAGAAAGAAAGAAAGAAAGAAAGAAAGAAAGAAAGAAAGAAAAAAAAAAAAAAAAAAAAACTCAGACAGGGAAGGAGCTGGTTGGTACCTCCCTCGGCCATTACACTTATTTTAAATAATACATAAGGCTAACATTTCTACAGCCACTCGTTGGAGAGGAACACATTCTGATAGTTTGTGGGCTTGACACCCACAACATTTACCATCTCTCTCATTACATCAGCTGTGTCTTGACCTTCCCCCTGAGGGCATCTAACTTCTCCAATCAGCTTGTGACTAACAACAGACAAGTTTCCAGGTAAAACCACACACTTAAGTCACACAGAAGCAGCATACTGTTCTACTGGCCCACTGCCAGATTCAATTCTCCAGCATCTTATTTATTTTTAATCATAAAAGAAATCAGTTTCCCATCCACTTATCCCTCTGAATGATTTTTAGTAAGATCAGGTAACTGTCAGCTCTTGACTCATGTGGTCCTATTTTTTTTCCAGCCAAGTGTGGAATTAACAGCTTTCAAGGCTCCTTTATAATTAGTGACCTAATCAAGTGTGTATGCTGTAGAATAATCTTTTTATACACCGTGAAGATGTATCGTTCTGATTCATTCAATAAAAAACTGAAGGGCCAAGAGCTAGGCAAGATTTTCAGGACAGAGAAAATGGAAGAAGGCAGAGTCACCAGGCAAGGAGGAAGCAGGAAAGCAGCACGGGCAGAATAGAGGAAAGGTAATAAATAAAGCCTGAGGCAGAAAGCAAATGAATAAAAATGGGCTAGTTTAACTTATAGGAGCTAGTTATAAACAAGCCTAAGCTATCAGCTTCGCTTTCATGATTGGGAGCTGGCTAATAGGACAGAAAAATCCACCTAGATGTGTATCCCTTCCTTGTTTACAAGTTATAGGAAATCATGATTATCCTACCTACATTATCAAGTCTGTTGGCACAGTTTTGACTTTTTTTTTTAACTTTCAATGAGCCTATCAATCTAGATTAGAGCTTCTCAGAGAGTCTGGCTCTGAACAACAGCCTCTACATCACCTGGAAATGGACTAGAAGTACTAATCAGGTGCAACCCCAGACCTGATTGTAAACCAGCCAAAGGAAATTCTGATAGGCTCAAGGTGAGAAGCCTGGAAATAGAAGCAGAGGTCCTTAGCCTACTTGTGTATCAGAAACAATCCTCAACCCTGAAGAGAGAGAGAGAGAGAGAGAGAGAGAGAAAGCAGTGTCTCAGTGTCCCAATGTCACTACTTACCATATCATTCCTTCAAACAAGTTATGGATAACAAGGTGTGACTGGGTCACAACAATAAGCAAAGTCACGTGGGTCCAGCCAAACTGCAAGAGAAGGAAATAAACTCTACCTACCAAGTTCATTGCCAAAACAGCATCAGAGAACAGTAAGTGACAAATGGGAAATTACTAAGAAAGGGGAAGGCGCACCGTAACACCTGACTTAGCTATCACCTGACAGTGGAAAGGACAGAGAAGCTTCTAGGGGTAACGCAGTCCTTCCCAGTGACATCCCATCAAAGCAGGGACTAAGTCAGACATGGGTGGGGCATGCCTGAAATCCCAGTGCTCCAGAGGCAGGAGGACTGTAAAGGTGAGACCAGTCTAAACTACATAGTAATCAAATACCAACAGAGACTAGCTGGCCTGCTGTATCCTGCTAGTGAGTGCGGTCTTGCAGGCTCTCGAGCCTGGGAACATTTCATTTCCCCACTCAGTGGTTTTCTCAGGCAGAGGGAAGGCATGAATGAGACAGAGGCTGTGTGGTAAAGCCTCCACTGCTACAGCACGGTCCTCCCTGAAGTCCACCTCACAGGCCCAGAAGAAAGACCTCTCGGGGGTAAGTTGAGTGTCTGGTCTACTTAAATGAAGGACTGCAGGACTCTTGTTCTTCCTGCTCTAGGTTCCAGATGAATACAGAACAAGTCATATGGAGTTTTGATTTGTCACAGAAGACAATGGAAGACCTGATGAGTTTCTATAGATCATCTGGCCAAAAACCTCAGCTGCTTAGTTTCTGCAGATCTTCAAGTAAACCAAGAAATCAATTTCAGTCTCTCACATGCTCCCATAACATACATAGCCATTCATTCACATTCTCTCTCTCCTTACCATGTAGAACTGCAGTCGATAATGCTTCTTCACTAGACTCAGCACAAACATGCAGAAGCCTAGTTGGAGACAGGAGGAAAGAGGATAAAATGAATCACACTGCATCTGTCTCTCTGTCTTTAGCTGAGCTAAGCGGTCCACTGACTAACCTATCTGTAACAATTCAGCACTACAATGATTTCAAAGCGCATGGGGAAAATCAGTTTATGGCTGAAGTAAGACAGAGCTGTCAGCTCACTTTCTAGCATGGTCAGTTAACATCACAAAACTTTAACCAACGCATACAAATTAAACAAAAGAACAGGATGCCCAGAGGAGAACTGGGGGAGCACTTGGTACAAACCTGTGAGGTACAGGGTAAAGGAAATGAACCGGTGGTATTTGCTGAGAATCCGCAAAGGCTCCTCTCTTTGGACCAGAGTGAAGAAGTAATCCGTCACTGTCTCCCCATAGAAGAAGTAGTTCACACACAGGAGGAAGTACCTAGAGATGGTGAGAAGACAGCCCCTCTCCATGAAGCCGTCAGACAGCCCCAAGAACAACCCACCACCTTGAGAGCTGATCTAGAAATTTATGGTACATTTTATTTACTCTCCTTTTACTACAAAATTGGAGATCAGTTTTCCCCTGTTGTAGTATTCTCGCACCTAACCTTGGGGCCCTCCAAAGTGTGCCTCAGCCCACCTCCCTACGCTCACCCCCACTGTTCCCACAGGAACTCTCCACTGCTATCAAAAGGGGCTTCACCTGGCGCTGTCACCGTCTGTCCTGCCTTACCTTTTCCTTGCTGGGAACACCCCCTTAATCTACCATTGTTTCCTTGTTGCTCCAACACCCTTTTATTTAAAAAGACAAAACACACACACACACACACACACACAAACCAACTGCATGATCCAACATCCATCTACCACGTTGTCATATTTATTTCTATAGCAAGAAATAGCTGATAACTATGGGAGGCAATTAGGCTCCATCTCAGGACACCCCCCCTCTTTAGAAGCCTGGCTGTGACAGATCCTTCACCGAGCATTAACCTAGCATTTGTTCACATCCTCCCTTCAACTGGAGGAACGTGAAGGGGAAGGCACAGCCAGCATCTCCATATGCTTTCTGGACATGGGACCACATCACCTCACCCCAAGTTTTCAACAGGAGAAACTGGAGAGCTTCTCTTTCCCATGTTTTAATTATGAAGTACCAAAACTCCCACATTGGGCTTATTTCCCACTGTGTGGATTTCCTTTCTGAAGTGGCTATAACAAGGGTCAGACCTCCTGAGTATGTTAACTAAATTCAAAGCACAACTGTCTAACTACAGAACTGCCATAAAGAGAACACCTGAGCCCAGACAGCAATCACAGGGCAGGTGGAGGCTGAGAGTCGGCTTGTACTGTTAAGTGATGGGATACACATGGAAAAGTGAACCCAAGTCTGAGCAGGTCAGCTTCCTTGGCTATAACCAATTATATATATACATATATAATTTATATATTATAATTATAAAGCAATTAGCACAGTCAGTGAGTCTTCCAAGCTCTGTTAGAATACCACCACCTGAGAACAGTGTAGCCAGCAGCAGGTGGGTCAGGAAGGGACTCAGAATCATATTGCTATAGTTTTTTATTTAGCTTTTGCTGTTAGACAGCCAAGCCTTTTTAGGAGAAGAAAAAAGCAGAGCCTCTGAAGGAGCGCTGATCCTAAGCATGCTGGCACCCTGGTGCCTTAGAGAAAGCAGGGCTCCAATAAATGGAGATTATTCAAAAGATAATGTGTTGTACTCATGAGGAAATCAGCATCGAGAGACAGCAATGCCATCAGCAGAACAAACCTGCCAGCTCCAGTGAGGTGCTGGGTTGTACCATAAAACCACACTGATCTCAAGTAGGGATGCAAAATACCACCCTGGCTATAGGGATCTATAGAATTCTACTTCTGAAGTAAAGCCAGCCACAGACACATCTGTTTCTTCTAGAGAGGTCCCCGGTTACTGAAGACTCCTTAAAAACAGACATACAATCTAGCCTATGAAAGATAGGGGCTCAAAGATACTGTGCAAGTCTGTGGCAATGACTACATCTACCATGACTGTAAGTACCTGCCACAAATCACATCACCCAATCAGGCCAGGTGTCCCAAGGGCCAAGAGATCTTACCAGCTGAGGGTCCTGAACCAGGGCAGGTCATAGGAGTGGTATACATTGTAGCCAATAGTAATTATCTCATGGAAACACTTAATCTGAACACACATCACCTGAAAAACAGGAATCAGAGAATTCTTAGAGTCTTCACAGGCCTTCAACACAGCCATGACATTTAAGAAATGTCTCTGTCATATACCAATTCTGCTTTCCTCCTTTTCTCTCATATGACCCAGGGTAGTGCAACCCTTTGTCATAATTTCTCATAGTAAGATGCATAGCCCTGGTGTCCTGATTAACCTTTTATTCTACAACCTTCCTGGACTCGGCAAATCTTCTTCCCACCTTGACCTTGAGTGAGAGAAAAAGAGAGAGAGAAAGAGAGAGAGAGAGAGAGAGTGCCTGACCTGCTTTGCTCAACATCGGGCTGTCATCATCTAGAACTGTCTGTAATGGTTGCAAGTGTTGATTAGGTTTTTGTTCCCTGACAAACTAGTAGCATCTGGGAAGGGCAAAGCTCAGTGAGAAAATGCCTCTGCCAGACTGGCCTGTAGGAAGCCTGTGGAGCATTTCTTTGATTGATGATTGGCATGGAAGGCCCAGTCCGAAGTAGGTGGTACCTCTCCTGGGATGTTTAAGAAAGTAGAGTGACCAAGTCGTGGGAATGAAGTTTGTGGACTGCAACTTCTTAATGAAAGTTCTAAATCTGAGAGAAAAAAAAAACCCAGGAAGCCAAGACACAAAGCCTGAGTCTCACAAACCAACAGCCAGGGTTACCGTTCCTGCCAGTGAGTGACCTTATAGTTGGCACATGAAAAATGAAGTTACATGTGCTCTGCAACACAAGGCTCTGCTGGCAGCAGGTACTGCAGATGGCATTCACACAGGAAACGCTGGATGCAGCATTAGACTGGCTTCTCAACGGTACTTACAATCATCATCAAAACCATTGGTCCCAGGTAAATGATAATGAAGAAAAATGCAATCATGGCCAAAGTCAGGATGCCTCTCACCCACCAGTTCTTCCATCTAGGTGAGAGAGAAAGACCCATCAGGAGCCTAGAGAGATCCATAGCACAAGCCTAAAGGAAGTGAGACTAGAGGGCCCTGAATGTAATCCTCTCCAGAGTACCTCCTTCGCCTCAACAGAGGCACAGCTGGTGAGGGCAGAACCTTGGCATCAATGCCTACTCACAGGCAAACTCAGCAGGTGCAGATGCCACGCTAGCACACACCTTAAACAGCTTGAGGGTAGTATGGAGAGGGTAGTGTGTCTACATGGTTGGCTTCAATGACCGTTTCTAAGGCTAAAATCATTTTTCCTACAGCTGGCTTTTATATGACATGAACTAGAAATCACAATGTTAACAGCTGTCTTAGATAAAGAGGGTACCAAATATCACAAATATGCAACAGGCAACCATAATATAACAGTTGAAACAGGTTTTATTTCAACTGGTATTTTTAAATCAGCAGATAATGTTTGTACATATTATGCTGCAGCAAGCTAATGGTAAGCTTGGCTTGGACTCCAGGATCCATGATGCCTTCACCCACAGAAGGCCCACAGAGAATGCTTTAAAGTCTTGGTGTGTGCCTCTCATGCACAAACATAACTGCTGTGAAGAAGACTGGTTTCTTGAGAGTCAGGAGTTTTACCCCTGACTCACTTAAGCTGAGACACTTCTTAGCTCTTCCTAGAACTGAAAGAAATGTTCACAGAGGACACGTGGATATGTGCAGAATAACCTTGAACTAAAAACCCTAAACCCCTCAATCCTACATGGCAATGGGCATGGTGCACTTAGTAGTTACCTTGAAGACAGGTTGGAAAGGGCCCGGTTAAGGACCTCTGGGGTGTCATCTATGGAGGTCGGTGGGGGAGCTGGTTCTGCCCGGCTCTCGCTGTCTGATGCAGTCTCTCCATCTAGCTTTGCTTCTGACTCCAATTCCTATGTGGCAAAAACAGAGATGCAAAGGTCAAAATTAAGGAGTAGCTAGGGTGGGGATCCACAGGAAAAGAACTCAGAGCACCTGGCACAGTGAGGTGACAGAATAGATGGGACACTAATCAGGACAGTGTTCTGACATGAGTAGAGGCATCTGCGCCATGCACACCATGGGGGGTGGGGGAGGTATGAGAAGACAGACATGGCTCACTTGTATCCAGAGAATGCAAAAAGGAGGCTGTGACTGACTTCCTGGGGGCCTGGCCATGAGTGTACCACTGTCTAAGTATCCCAGGGTCATCCCTGCCAGATCACAAGCATCCAGGAATAGCTATCCACATCTGAAAACCCCTCTCCACCAGCACTTGAACCTGAGGGTGCAGCCTCCACTGTGTCATGGCATGCTGTGGGCTCTCATACCTCCAGAGTGGCCAGTGGCACTGACCAGGCTCTCAGCTTGATTTCTGCTTCTTGACCGCAGAGATTAGTAAATACCACCATGGCCCAAAACCCACAAGAACACACTGAAAGCTGCCACAGGCAGAGTGGAACTCAAGTCAATGCTCCAGTCAGAACTGAGTGCCCCCTCTGCCTCACACGGGACCTTCGCCATCAGCAAACGCCCTGCAATGTAACTTGCAGAGAACTGCCGTGCAGGATTACCCTCGAAGGAGGCACCTTGTCCCTGGCCAAAGGAGGACCTAAAGCACACAGCCACAAACTCCCCAGAACCAGGCCACAGGCCATCCTGATCCTACAAACCATCCTGTTCCCAGATCCTTTCCTTCTTAGGGAAAGTGCAGCAGGTGCTGTGAGAAGAAGTGGAGGGCAATCGGGTCACTCAGGCCTGAACAGCACCAGCAATCTGTGGACTGCCCCGGCCCCACATGTGAGAGGTTCACACCTCCCTCCCTCCTTCCCATGAGCTTCAGAGCAGAACTGGGGGGAAAGGTCTCAGCCGGCCTGTCCACAAGCAAGAAACGGGCACTGGGAAGCTAAGGGTTTAGCCTAGGATCCCATATAATGCACACCTAACTTCAACATGCTCACCTCACTGCATTGTCCTTCAGTCTAGAACTCATTTCATTCTTCACCAATAAATTCAGAACAAAATAAACTCAAAATGACTGATGTTCTATCACATCTTCAGAACCTTGTGAAATGTGACACAGAAACCATCACTTTTTGAAAGTTAAATACATTTTAATCTCCCATGTCTTATTTCATGATTATTGACCATTGTAATAACGCCTTTTGTGAAATGTTTGTCAAGCTATGGCAAGTGTTTTCTTCTGAGATCTGTCTTACTAGTTTGCAGAATTTTTAGACCATGTGCCTTATTTAAGAACTCTGTGTGGTGGACATGTTCTCTCCCTCAGGCTCATGTTCTCTCAGCCCTGGGGCCTTGCCTCTCGGTGCTGCTCACAGTGAGGGGCTGTTACCAAGACCCAGCCACAAGCATCTTGTTCTCCTTCCCTCAAGCCTGGCCCACAGCAAACTGCCTACTGTTGAAGAGGGAGAGGTGTTTAAAACCAGGTGTGATAGAGACCCAGCTGCCCTAAGAAAGACAACTAAGTCAGTTTACAACTATGATAGGCCCTGCCATGGAGGGCCTTGGCTAGTATGACATGCTGACACGAGACAGCCACTAGCTCTGGTAAAGAACCTACAGACCCAAGGACAAGCCACAGCTTCTGTCATCACTAATGCAGATGGCTCTGAAACCTTCGATATTTCCATTTTATAAAAGGGGCTCAGGAAAGGTCCTCTTTATCTCTGGATGGAGTTCTTCTTGTGTGTTGTTTGCTTTGTTTTATAGTACTGGAGATTAAACCTAGGCCTTGCGCACGCGAGGCAGGCACACCACCTAACTACCACAGATCTATATCCTTCAGTCTAGTATAGGGATTCCCTGAAGAGAGACAAGCAAATTCCACCAGAACTGTGCACTCCACTGTCACAGAGACACACTAATGTGTCCATGACTGAGCCTCTCAGAGGAAGCCCAGTGCTGGCATAGACATGTTTTCCATCCCTTAACATTTACACTCACACCATACCGACAACCTGTGAGTAAGACAAGATAACAATGCCATGGAGGTTATGAGGCTCTCTAGCTGGGACTCCTAACCCTCTGCTCTTCAAAATGTAAGCACACCCCCATCCAGCACCTGACCCCCACCCTGTAAGCCACGCAATGAAACATTCTAAGAGATCTACAAGTCCCAGGAACTGAGCCAAGCACCAGAAAAGGCCCAGCACAAGGCTATTTTTAACTTATCTATCCTGTTGCCAAGGAGACTCACAAAAATTGCTGGGTCCCCAGGCAGAAAAGGACAAAAACAGAGGTTGGTGCTGGAGAAGCTAAGGGAAGGAGGATGCTAAGGCCCTCTCTGGCCAGGTACAGTGGCTCATACCTGCAATCCTGCGCCCTCAGCCTACAAGGATGAGGCGGGGAGACTGCTCAGAGTCTGAGGCCTGCCTGGGCCTACAGAGATTTTCAAGTCCATCAAGAATACATAGTAAAACTGTCTCAAAAATAAATAAGTCTCCAGGGGCCTTTTATGGCCCTCAAGCCTGACATTATACTCTCCCTGACTCTACTTCCCCTTAAAAAAGAGGAAACAGAGGTCCTGAAACACAAAGGAGATAGAGAATTCTCACAACTGCTGTTACTACCAAGACCTCAGGGTGTCTGGGTCAAGGGACCAGGAAATGGAATAAGTCTGGAAGGAGCAAGTCTGAAGGAAGGAAAAGAACTTCCAAGGTTTCACCTGCCTCCAATGAACAACCTCAGAAGCTCTCTTACTAAACGCCTTGGAGTGCTAGGCTACTTAGGAGTCCACTGTAGACAAGGCCAACCCCATTCATAACACCATGCTCCTACCCAACAGCTGGGAAAGGGGAAGCTGGCCACCTCTCCAGCTGCTCACGCTTACACCCAGGTGTGGAGGTCAGGAGCAAGCATACCAAAGAAACAGAAACCTGAGAGAACATGGAGGCTACAATTCTTCTGGTCTCTCCTCCACCCACAGGCAAAGGCCTTCCGCTCAGGAAAGCGGCTGCGCACGTACACACGAAGGAAGCAGAAGGCAGGGATCTGGACCCAAATGCTGCCCCAGAATAAAAGCAGCATATTCTGCACAGAAAAATGAGAATGAGGGACTGCCAGGACTGCTCTGCAGTGAAGAGGGCTTGCTGCTCTTCCTGAGGAACCAAGTTCAATTCCCAGCACTCACATCTGTCTCTTACTCCAGCTGCACAAGGTCTGATGCCCTCTTCTGGCCTCACACACATGAAAAATCAGGTTTTGGTTTGCTTTGTTTTGTTTTAACCAGCAGTGGAGCCAGGAAGATGGCCCAGTGAGCAAAGACAGCTGCTGTCAAGCCTACTGACATCAGTTCAGTCTCTGGGGCCCACAGGCTGGAAAGACAGAACCGACATCCATAAGAGTTATCCTCTGCCTTCTACACAATAAGTAAATAAATCCAAATTTAGAAAACTAAAAATCCACACGTGCTGAGCTCCAAGTAGACAGCAAGACAGACACCGAGAAAAACCTTCTGCAGGACATGGCAGCTTCGGTCTGGGAAGCAAGGCTGGCCCACGGCCACCACACTAAGCTTGTGTCTCCCTCTCTGGTCTTACAATAGGGAAAAGACTCCCTTATCTCACATGTTGCTGGGGGGAGTCTGCTGTGGCCACCCTGTCAACTTCTCCTGTGCCCACCTCTAAGTAACCCACCCAAAACATACAGTTCAGAAGCAAGAGAACCTTAAACACCCAGCCAACCTGGGCATCACTCCCAAGGAGAACAGGGTCAGAGGAAAACAGTGGGCTGGGGAACTAACAAATTACTTGAATGTAGCATTTGCCTGCAGGGCTTCCTTATTTCATGCAGGCAGCCCAACCAAAAATAAAGATTCCTTAAGCCAAAGAATATCTAACACATGAAGCCTACCTGCTAAAGCAACAAGGCACGTATGTGCTCATTCTCCACTGCGGTGCACACAATACAGAAGTGAGGACCTTGCCCTCCACAGGCTTGTTTTCATTTCATGTGTAAAGTGTTTTGTTGTCTGCATGCATTAAGTGCATCCCATGCATGTTGATGCCCTTGAAGATCAGAAGAGGGAGTTGGATCCCCTGGAAATGGAGTTACAGATGGTCATGAGCTACCTACCATGTACTGGGAACTGAAGCCAGTTATCCTGGAAGAGCAGCAAATGCTCTTAACCTCTGGGCCATTTTCCTGGCCTCTTAGAAGTTTCTGGCGGGGTGGGGGTGGGGGGGTGCTCCACGGCACAAGCTTGCAGCCAGGCGGTCTGATTCCCATGCAGGAGGCAGGGAATGTGAAAAGCAGGACATGTGACCACCAATGCCCTTTGATGTATCACTTCCTAGATGAGCTCTGACAGCTGGGAGTCTGTTAACTAGGAAATCAGACAGTGTCTCACTAGAGTGTTTGTGGGGTACCTGAGAAGACTCTGAAGGCACTATGGTATGTGGTCTGCTCAGGCCCACAAAGCTGTTTGTCTCTGGTACTGAGGCCTGAGCTCTCCTCACAGCCCATGCAATGCTGTTTTCTGTCCGTACATGCATTAATAACTCTTCAAATAAACTCAATGCCAACAATCCATCTCAGTATCCCTCTTGAACCCACATTCAAGTGTAGGGCCCATGTGCAGACACCAACACCTAAGGAGAAATACCTGACATTCCAAACATTCCCTTCCTGGAAAGGGAACGGATAGTTTCCAGGTACATATGCTGATCTGCTGATTGATACAGGGAAATGAACACTGCTAACTGTTAAAACGTCCCCAGCATTCAAAGCAGCCAATTAATTTATGACAGGTACCCCTAGCCTGAGCTTGGACCCATCTCAGGACTGTTACCCTGTAGCTCTGAAGCCCTAGAGCCCTCCCCTCAATAAAAACCCTTGCCTCGTGCTGCTCAGGGGCGCTGGCTCGTACTCCACCACTGTGTCGGATGGATGGACGGACAGACGGACGGAGTGACCCAAACTAGCTTGTCAATAGACTCTTTGCTCTTGCATCGGACCGGTCTCTTGGTCTTTTTAGGGTGCTGGACTCTGGTCACAACATCAAGACCTTACCCAGACTCTACATATATCTAGTAAGCACCCTCACCAGCTCCTAGCTCACATGGACAGCACACAGCCTGCCTCTGCTGCTGCTCAGTGCTCCTGAAACCCACTCTTGCCTCCTTCCTGGATGAACATGTCAGTGAATGGAGAATAGGCTGCTCCCAGGCCGCCTCCTACTTCCCAGGACCTCTATTTCTTTCCAAGGCCCCTTGTTCCTTCCTTAGGAACCCCATTCCTTCCCAAAAGCCTTCCTTCCTTTCTACTCCCCAGTGCCCAGAGCAGAGGCTAAGCAGAGCAGCCCCTCAGCCTCCGCCCATCCTTCCACAGTCCCTGAGTCAGTCTCAGAGGAGTCGGGATGCTGATGTAAACAGGAAACAGCACCGCTCTGCAAGAGGAATCCTTTGCTGTGGGTTCACATGGACCCTTTGGGGAAAGCAGCAGCAGCAGTTAGAGTGAAGGCACATGTGGAAACCTGGACTCCAAGAAAAAGACGCTGTCACTCAAAAAGTGCCTCTGACCAGCCTTCCAGACTCTTCACCCCCAGTCCAGAAGCACTCATGTCTCAGGGCAGCACAGCAATCTGGCTCCAAGAAGGGGGGAAGTGGTGGAAGGAAGCAGACAGTGGTGGGCAGGGAAGACGCTCCTTTGCAGCGGGACCTCCCTCTTCCGCAACAGCCTACACAACAGCCTAGCTAACCCTAACTCACAGCTGCTAGGCGGCCCCTCTGTCCGACCTGCAGCCTGTTCTCTTCCCATCCCTCCTAATTCTCAGGATTTCATGGAGAGTGCTTTGAGTGCCTTCTGAAGCCCCCAGGTCACAGAATCTAACCTTTTACAAGAAGTGTAGCTGGGGCCTGGGCTGGACAGAAGGCCCTGTGGCCTGGGGATCCAGGTAATGTGGGGCTCACTCACCCTGCTCTAAACCCCATTTCTTTACCAGACACTAATTCTCTTGTATCCTGCTAAAAAATTCACATTTTACCCATTTGTCTAAGAAGAGCTAAAAACCAAGGCAAGAAAACAAGCAGAACCACCCACCCCCAGGCTTTCATTCTTTCATTTGTTCCCAAGGAAACACCAAGTGCTGGCTTTTGGCTCACTGGTCAGTTACGCTCCCCAGCTCTCCCTTCGCTGGGGACCCAGCAGTCCGGTCCCTACGTTCCACTTACTGAAATGACTCTACCATTTACAAATGATCCTTTGCACTGCTTTATATACAAACTGGAAGGCTCCTCCTGGAGCCAAGACTGCCTTAGTGTCACCTTAGAGCTGAGTACCAACCCTGTCATCTTAACCAAGTGGTTGGCCAACTGCCAGGACAATCAACTCCCCCCCACTCATGGAGACAACTCCCTGGGAGGACAACTGCTAGACAGAGGGTACTTAAGAAATGTCAGGATCAATCAATAAATAAATAGGAAGGAAGGAAGGTAGGTCAGGATCCCTATGTCGATCTTGACGGGAAAGCCCAGTGAGTTTCCATCTGAGTTCTTACAGGACAAAAGATGAATGTCTGCATGTGTACTGTATGGGGGCAGGGGATGTTGTTAGGAAGAACAAAGAAATGCATCTAGCCCTTGTCAATACTAATCCCATTTGACAAGTTCATGTGTCTGAAGAAAAGGTCAAAGATGAGTTTATTATGAGTTTGGAACTGTAAAAGCAAAGTGAACTTCCTGCTTGCCCTGACAGATCAACAGGAAAGGCAGAAGAAGCATGTCTGACCTCCAGAGAGAGGAAAATCACAGGCAAGTGAGCACTTATGAGCCCAGGAGCCAGAGCCTATTATCCACACTCTTCCCAAACACGCTGTCAATGCTGCGGGAAAGGAGAGCCAGTGCACACTGACCAAGCCTATTCTGCATGGGCAAGTCAGTCCTTCCTCCTGTAATGTGTCTCTCGAGCCGGCTGCTGGGGGATCTGGGAAGAAAGTTACTGCACCTCTGTTGGGCGATATGGCCGGCCGTCTTAGAACATTGAATCCCTCTGAGTATCAGGAGAGGAATGTGGTCACAGTGACCTTGAGAGAAAAGCACCAAGAGATGCTAGTTCTGAGACTTAGTTAAAAATACTCAGCATGCCAAAGTGCCACAAGTTGGGGTATCATTTCTGAGCCCTAACAAAGCCACCCCCACCACAGCATACTCTGCCCTCTGAAAGTCTCAATTAATACTGAGATCTACAGAAAGTGCACTCAGCTTCCCCAGATGAAAGTCATTATCAGCCCTTTATCAGCAACACTACTCAAAGAAAAGATAGGGGGTAGGGAGACAGATTCGCCTTTTAAAAACCTAGTTGGCTGTAAATCATTTCCCTAATCCAGGCAAAACTATTTAAAAGGGGTAAGGGATATTTGCAGAGGACACAACACTGATGGCCAGGGGCCCACCAGGGCTGGGGTGGGGGCACCATGTGCTGGCTACCCTCCCTCCTCCCAGCCATCTAAGCCGGCTCAATAATAAACAACTCCCAAAAGTTCTCCCAGTTAAGGCGCTTGCCCCCCCACCCCACCCCGCCAGAAAACATCAGGGAAGAGCTGTCTCTGGCTGCACTATTCCTCAAACCACAGCAAGCTGACTTCACCTAGGCCAGGTCCACCAAACCGCTCCCTCATCAACAAAACCTCATCACTAAACCTCTCAACTCTCCATCTCAGCTCAACAGTGTCAGAGAGAGAGGGGGGGGAAGGGAGGGAGGGAAGGAGGGAGGTAGAGAGAGGGAGGGATGGAGGAAGGAAGGGAGGGAGGGAGGGAGGGAGGGAGGGAGAGAGGGAGGGAGGGAGGGAGGGAGGGAGAGGAGATAACTCTTTGGCTTCTAAGCCTCCTGGTCCCCACCCACCCCCTCTGGCCAGGCAGGCTATCCTGGCCAGCCTTTTCTTTAGCACTTCCTCCTTCTCAGCCTGTCCCTAAATTGGTTTTTTCTCGTAGCGTGTTCTACCACTGGACTCCATTTATCAGGCCTCCAACTAACTGTCCTCCTCCTTTGTGTGGGGGTGGGGGTGGGGGTTTACACACACTAGGCGAACTTCCTATACCACTCAGCTACATTCCAGTCATCAGGTCTCTCTTCTTGACTGAAGGCATTCATGTCCAAATACTTCTCAGGTCTTTTCAGGCACCTAAAATTCTCCATGTGTCCAAAATCAAACCCACCAGTTGCTCTACAAACCTCCTTCTACTACTGTGTAACTTATCTTAACAAACGGTATCTCTCACCTTGAATTTCCTAGCGTGAAATATAACTCCTTCCGAGGTCCTTACACCCATCACTAACTTTGTAAATACTAGCTCCCAAACTGCCCTCAGCTACATCTCTAACTAGTACAACCATCCCTGCCCTGATAACATAAACAGCCTAACCAGCCACCTTCCTCTAGCCTTGGACACACACACACACACACACACACACACACACACACACTGCAGCAAGGAAAGAACGCCTAACCTCTATCCTCCCTGAGGTGGCTTCAATGAGATGTCCCCATAGTCTCTGGCATCTGAACACCTCGGTCTCAAGTTGGTAATGTTTGGCTCCGATTAGGACGTGGCCTTTCTGGAGTAAGTCATTAGGGGCGGGCTTTGAGAGTTTAAAAGCCCCTCCATTTCCAGGTCGCTCCTTCTGCCCCTCCATTTCCAGGTCGCTCCTTCTGCTTCCTTTCTACAGTTGAAGACGCAAGCTCTCTAGTGCTGCTCCAGCAGCCATGCATTCACTCCGCTGTCAGGGGCTCCAGCCCTCCAGAACTGTGAGCCAAATAAACTCTTTCTACTCTAAGTTGCCTTGATCATGGTGTTTCACCACAGGATAGAAAAGTAACTAACATACTCCTCCATCCTACACCTCTTACAGAGTAGCCCGGTGTCGGAAGACTAACTCTTTCAAACTCCCTTAGGATCAGATCTTGCCTAAATCCAGCTTTGTCTCTTGCAGCCATTCTAAATGAGCTCATATTTAAAACCTGGTAAGTTTCAAACAACCTAATGATGCACCTCAAGGCTTTAGAAAAACAAAAGCTGAATCTGAAAAGATGGCTCTTCCAGAGGACCTGAATTCCATTCCCAGCAACCTTGTCAGGTGGGTCACAACCATCCGAAACTCCGGCTCCTGAGGATCCAATGCCTCTAGCTTCTGGGAGCACCTGCATTCACTTGTATACATACACCACACACACACACACACACACACACACACAGAGGGAGAGAGAGAGAGAGAGAGAGAGAGAGAGAGAGAGAGAGAGAGAGAGAGAGAGAGAGAGAGAGAACACTGCAAAAAGACCATTCACTGACCAAGAGTGAGAAGACTACCCTATGGGCTTGCTGGTTTGAATGAGACATCCCTCATAAGTCTGGGACATTTGAATATTTGCTCCCCAGCTGTTGGAACTGTTAGGGAAGGATTAGGGATTGTGAACTTGCTAAAGGTGTGTCACTGGGTCAGGCTTTGAGGTTTCAAAGGATTCACCATTTCCAGTGTATGCACCATCCCACCTCCAACTTTTAGAGCAAGATGTGAGCTCTTAGCTCTTCCTGACACCAAGTCTATGTTCTACCACCATGAACTCTAATCCTATGAAAGCATAAGCCCAAATTTAAAGCTTTCTTTTAAAAGTTGCTTTGGTTCTGGTATTTTAGCCGTGCAATAAAGAAGTAACTAAGACAATGGACATAGATATCTACAAGAAAGTTTAACAAGACTACAGTACAAGGTCATTTTCACCAGGTATGAATTCTCTTCTATGAAGCAGGCCTCCAATCCAATCACAAAGTCATTAGCTATGACTGTAGTAGTCATGGTCCTACTGCATCTAGGCACACCTCTTGCCTGGCAGGTTAGTATTGTAGCATTTCTTCCCCAGGGGCTACATAGTACCTTTAGCATTAGAAAAACTACTACCCAGAAGCTAAGAAATTTCTAGGTCAAGTCCAGCTTCATATCTCTATGTCCTGCAACCAAAGTGTGTTGAGTTACAGTGGGTAAAAAGAAGCAATGGCCATAGCCTATGTTGTTTTGGGGGTCTTTGGTGCCTCCCTGACCAAAAACTCACAGGAAGTATCCCATAAGTAGCCTATATCTAGCACTGAGATAGTCATTTAATTTTTTTAAAAGACAGAACCTCACTATGGCTGGCCTCAAACTTAGAGATCTGGCTGCCTCTGCTTCCCAAGTCCTAGCATTAAAGGTATATACAATCACACTAAGCAAAATTTTCATTTAATAACCATGTCTTCTGAGGAAAGCACTGTCCGCCCAGGCAGGTACTACAGGTTCAAATTCCTTATACATTAGATCCCTTAAGGCTCCTCCGTGCATCTGAACTTTGGCCAGCCTACTCCCCACCCTTTGCTCTTCACCAGCACCACTCCAGCCTCTGACTCCCAGCATCTCAGTCCCCCAGGTCCTACTTCATATTCTGCTATCCCCTCTTCCTGTCATGGGCCCTTTCTAGATTCCAAATTAAACATACAAATCTTAACATGCAAAACTAAGATACATATAAAAGAGAGATCAAGTGATATTTGTCTTTCTGGATCTGGGTTACCTCATAGTATATTTCCCAGATACATCCATTTTCTTGCAAATTTCACTTCTCTTTACAGGTAAATAAAAAATCCCATTAGCACATTTTCATTATTTATTCATCAGTTAATGGATCTCTGAATTGATTCCATTTCTCAGCTATTAAGAATAGGGTACCAATGCACATGCATATGCAAGGCTTTGTGGTGTGGGATATGAGACCATTTGGTGTATGCCCAAATGCTACAGCCCAAATCATCTGTAAATGTTTAGCATATTTCTGCCTTCCATAAGTTCATGGGGGATGGTGTTATTCTTTGGTCCTTATTCTACATTATGTAGCACAGATTTCTATATGGTTTCCAAAGTGGCCTATTTATCATGCCTATCACAGTGGTCCACTGCAGCAACACACATGTTAGAATGGCTTCCTTACCTCAGATGTCTGTCATCTGTACAGAGGTAACAGTGAAAATGAAAGTCTTTTCTTATATCATCCTCTACTACATTTCAATTTTGTTTGTGAGGAGAAGCCCAGCACAACTGCAGAGAACACAATTTGAACAGCACAGCACTGTGCACACCTGGCACTGCGGTCCAGCCTGTCATGCCAGCTGCTCCGCAGACTGAGGCCAGAGATGAAAGGGATAGCAAACAAGCACAGAGGAGATCAGTGCACGACACTATCATCTCTGACACTAATCCTACCGCTTAGGTTCAAATCTCAGGAGAGGGGAGGGTGGCCATTCGGTCATATCAACCAACTTGGCACTCACATAAACCAACGTTTTTGGGGCTAAAACAAGAAAGATCAAACAAATAATATGTATGATAAACATTAGAAAAATCCCATCTACATTAGTTATCCTCTCAATTGGTACACTTTCAGATCATTTAACATGTAATCAAACAGAGACCAAATTCCTTCCATTTTTATGTTTCCTGTTTTTATAATTGGGGGGAGGCTCTCTCTCTGTGTCTTAAACTAATTCCCTTTTGGAATCCCAATTGACTTACCAAAGTTGCCATCACTGATGATTCGGATGCCTGTGAAGTGAAGCACCTATCTAGTATGGCAGCAGCCCAAGGAGGGAGTCCAGAGAAAGCCATAACCCACAGGGAGAGGGACCGTGCAAAAGCGGCTAACTCTTGGTAACCCCTTAGCTGGCACGGTGGTGACGCCAGCCACGCGTAGCTCCTGCCTTTGCCAATGGCTGCAAATGTGCAGGCAAGCAGCTTTTTGGCAAATTTGTGTCCCAAAAGTTGGGTGCCAGATATTGCACAAATTCTACTTGGTATTATAATAAAACTCCGGAGCCACTTCTCACCCAGCCACTCCTCAGGAATCCTCAAACTGAATGCCTCTGAGTCCTCAGCAGAAAGGGTAGGGACACTGGCCAAGGGCTGAACTACAGCCTTCTCCTGCTTTATCTCTCTCTGTCCAGAGATCTCATTTCCTGCTTCAACTTCCCTTGGGCTAGAATTAAAGGTATTTACCACCTTTAACTTAATTTAATTTAAGGCTTACCACCTTAAACCTTGAATTTACAAAGAATGCTTCTGAATGCTGAGATTAAAGGCATGGGTCACCACTCCCTGACTTTCCTGGCAAACAGTTTGGCTCTGCCCTCTGATTTCCAGACAAGCTTTATTAAATATACAATATATCATAAAAGAGAAGAATCACCATCCAGGTACTATATCCTGGTCAGCTCCAAACAGCCAGCTGCCCAGAAACTGGCTGGGTTCTCATTCAATTACAAAAACAAGAATTGAGAAACTAAGGATTCCGTTTGTACCCTCCACTTAAGTTTCACAAGCTTAATTGTTAACTGAAAAGTATACCAACAGTTTATAACCCGAAAATGTTTCATCTGATGATCTAGACCCTACAGCTCAAA
>PVIH01000643.1:123397-146640 GCA_004025045.1 Sigmodon hispidus
AAAAAAAAAAAAAAAAAAAAAAAAAAAAAAAAAAAAAAAAAAAAAAAAAAAAAAAAAAAAAAAAAAAAAAAAAAAAAAAAAAAAAAAAAAAAAAAAAAAAAAAAAAAAAAAAAAAAAAAAAAAAAAGAAAAAGAAAAGGAAATAATAAAAGAAGAAAACAAAATGAAAAAAAGGGAAATAAATAAATAAATAATAAAAATAAAGGAAAAACAACAACAAAAGAACCAAAAAGCCAAATGATTGGTTCAGTATGAGTATTTGGCCTGCCCTCCACCCATCTGAAGTTCAAACCAATGGCGACACATCTACTTTCCATAAGCTGAGATCCTAACCCACCCAGTGATGTTGTGAGGGACCAGGGGCTCTTCAGAACAGAGGTCTCAGAGAATCCCTCCTTCCACCTTGTGAACAAGGAGAAGCCAGCTCACAACCAAGCGCATCTGTTGGCATCTTGATCTTGTATTTCCCAGGACTGACAACAAGAAACAATTTTTTTTTTGTTTTTGTATTTTGAGACAAGGTCTTACTGTATAGCCCTGGCTGTTCTGGAACTCCATTTATAGACCAGGCTAGTTTTGAAGTCACAGAGATCCACCTGCCTCTGTCTCCTGAGCATTAAGTTGTGTATCAACAAACTTGGCCAAATTTTTGTTGTTTTTTTCTAATTATGGTCATCTGTTACAGCAGCCCCAGGACTACAGAACAAAGATAGCTATGAACAGAGCTCAACAGGGTAAGGCTTGGGCTATCTGTTTGGTAAACTGGAATGAGCAATTCTTGGGCACCAACTTCGTAGAAGACAATATTGTATCAGAATGTTAAAGGCTGACACACCCACTACACCATTCTCACCAATTCTCTCTTCTAATAGTTTCCATTGAATATCATATGCCTACCTTTGGGGGTACACACCTTTAATCCCAGCAGTTAGAGAGAAAGGTAGAAGGATCTCTGTGAGTTTAAGGTCATTGGGATCTACATAGTATTCTAGACTAGCTAGGGCTAAACTGTAAAACCCTGCCTCAAAAATAATAATAATAGTAACTAATAATAATAATGCTATATGTATCTCACACATATACTTTATGTTTTACTTTTACATTAAGAGGATACTTTCTATAGCTTATATTTTATTATTAAGATCATCACAAATGGGGCTGGAGAGATGGCTCAGCGGTTGAGAGCACTGTCTGCTCTTCCAGAGGACCCGGGTTCGATTCCCAGCACCCACATGGCAGCTCACAACTGTCTGTAGTTCCAGTTCCAGGCAAACACCAAGGCAAATAAATAAATAAAGTTTAAAAAAAAAAAAAAAGATCATCACAAATAAGGACTGCTCCATTCCATCTTTATTTATCTTGAGAGCTCAATGCATCTACTACAATTAGCTCTCAAGATAAATAAACGAAAAAAAAAAAAAGATAAATAAACGGGGGAGGGTGTCAGAGGACAATCTGTGGGAGCCATTTCATCATGTGGATCCTGAGAATCAAACTCGTTATGAGGCTTAGTAGTAAGTGCCTTTACCCACTGTGACATCTCACTGGCCCTCAAAGAATTTTTATTAAAGATTTGCTTCTTATTTATATACATGTGTATATATGTGCATAGGTAATGGGTGCTCAGGAGCATCTAATGTGGGTGCTGGGAACAAATCCCAGGCCTCAGCAAGAGCAGCCAGCACTCTCAATCACTGCATCACCTCTCCAGCCCCAAGCATATTTGTAATAAATGAATATTATCTTCCCAACATCTGTGTGGAAGAGTCAATTGGAGAAGGACTGACTGTCACAGCGCTTTCTCAGCTCTCACAGAAGGAAGAGCTTCCCTCCAGAGGCAACCATAAAGCCTTGGGTACTGGTGAACTGTACTGTCCAACATCAACTAATAGACTGCCAGGAAAAAGGAAGAAACAGACAAAGCCTCTCGGTGTTCTCGGGGTTCCTTCCGTCCTGTTCTACTGAATGTACAGGTCTAGGTACATTTCCACTTCTGACAGCGTCAGAAACATCTATCCACATCTCAACCAACTGAACTACACATTGCAAGGCCCCTTGAGATGTTAACACTTGAAAATGCTACCCTCAAAATAAGAAACACCTACTTAGTCCAGGCGTGGTGTAAGCCCCAGCACCAAAGACGGTGAGGTAGAAAGGGTGTGAATTTGAGGCCAGCATTGACTATACTGTGAGCCTGTCAAGAATAGAATAGGAAAGGAAGAAAAGACAGACAGACCTAGGCAAGCCTGGTAGCATGTTATCTGTCATCCCAGCTACTTGAGAGGAGTCAGAGGTGGATCGTTTGAGCTCAGGTTTTCCAAAAGCTTGGAATACACAAAGGCCCTCAAAAGGATGACCTGCTTTATTCTGAATAACTTCATTAACTCCTGACAGTAAGCATTCATCTGTGTCCTTCAATGGAACATAAACTCCATGTTGGGGGGGGGGGGACTTGGTTTATTCACTACTACATCCCATGTCTGCCTCCCAGATAATTCTACCATGGGTGAAGAGGAAGCTGAAAATTCATGGCTCTTGGAACGAAGTCGTACCTAAACATTAACAAAGTTAGGGAACATTTCCAGCCAGATAGTCCCTAGGCACATACTCAAGCAGGAATTTCTGGATACAGACGGTGAGATATGACCTCAGCAGTTCTCGGTGTACCAACTCCCAGGGAAGATGGTTAGAAGTAGTGACCTCTCTCACTCAGAAGGTAAGGAAGACAGAACTGCTGCACTGAGGTTTCCAGTAGGTATGCTAAACCCCTGAGACATGGGCTAGCCAGAGATCTCTCCAACAAGCTATGCCAGAGAAGCTGGGGAGGCCCTAAGCTTTTCCCACATGAAGAGGGCCCATTCGATCTATGCCCCTGTGAGCCCCTTCTATTCTGAGACCAGAGGATAAATGTCAAGAAAGCTTCCAAAACAACACCAAAGCAACAAGCAAGTGGGTCTGACTCACGCTCACAGTGCTAATATTGGCAACTCACTAAAACTGTCTTCCTATGAACATCCATCTGAAAGCACATTAGGAGGGAAATACTGAGCAAAAACCAAAACAGCTACAACTGATCTCATAACAAGACACCCTTCATGTCAAGAAGACAACATGGGAAGGAGACAAATGGCACAGCCATGGGATCCTGAGAGAAGAAAAACAACCAACAAGACAAAGGTTCTGTCTGAAGATGAAGCCTCAGTCGGGTTCAGGATTTTCTAAAGGAGATATAACTGGGGGCATCAGCACAGACAGAAACCAGATGACTAGCAACTAAAGCCCACAGGCAGCCCACCTGCCTCAGTGTCCTCAAAATTACCCTACAACAGGGAGGGAAGCCTGTAGCAACATCCCAGTGAGAGGAAGAGTGCACTCTCTCCCTCCAGTGTGCCAGGCAGCACAGAAAAACACCCTGAACAAAAATATCTAAGTCAGTGTCACCACTGATGCATAGTTTACAAAGACATTTCATTTTTAATCTATGTTTTGATTTTATGTTTCATATACTCAGTTAATGTGGAACATATTTTGGTAAAATTTAATTAAAAAATAAGATTTATCTGGATACAACTGGACTTGAGTTTGATTCCCAGCATCTACATGGCAGCTAACAACTGTCTGTAATTCCAAGATGTGACACCCTTACACTGTTATACATGCAGGCAAAACACCAATTCCATGGCTCAGAGGTTAAGAGCACTGACTGTTCTTCCAGAGGACCTGAGTTCAATTCCCGGCAGAACCACATGGTGGCTCACCAATTCACATAAAATAAAATAAAAATTTAAAAAAGAAGTAATATTCTTTATATAGTTAAATAAAACTGTCAAAAAATAAAATAAATATTAAAAAAATAAGATTTAAAAAATTTTATCTACTCACCTACCTAGAAAGAATAATTAATATTAAAAATAACATTTTTTAACTTGGGTTTTTAATTACTATTCTGTGATATGTCCAAACACTGACTATTTGAGCTGCTTGGTTTCTTAAATCCTAAGCACTTTTAAATAAAATGCTGAGGTTGTGTTGATGAAGCATTAACACATGTTTACCTGGTACTTCAGCATCGAAATAAACCACTGGCAGGCCCATCTTCTTTGTGCCTCCCACACTGCAGTCACTAGCTCCTTCCTCTGCTTACTGCCCAAGCAGTTGTTAATCTTCACAGCTGATTTAGCACCAACTCAACCTCAAGCTCCTGGCAAGCCACATGTGCTAGGAACTGGGCCCAGCCATCTGAGAGGAGTTCGTGATGACTCTGTGGAAAGCCAAACCTGTGAGTGGAACACACAGGGCGGCTGCAGAAATCTGAGACAAGAGCCAAACCTGAGAAGATGGCAGGGGGTGCCACCTAATGGAGGTGAGGACAGTGATTTCCATGGTCACCAACCACCTCCTCTCCACAAAACTGGGTGCAAAGGTAGAGATCTCCCTGAGACCCTCACAAGGTTCCTTTCTTTGGCTAGCTCTTTCACCAAACTGGAGAAGAAAACTGACTTAGGAAGTGGCATGTTCTGCAAGACCAAAGGGGAGAAAGTGGACCAAGCCTCTGGACTCTGCAGACCCTTCCTAGTTAATGTTTTTCTAAGACAACACACAAAAACAGACTTCATGAAGATAACCTTAGCATGGTCTCCAAGCTTATATAGAAAGAAAAAGTCTTTTAACTCAAAACCCAGTCAACACTTTAAACAAATGCATTGAAAAAAATCCTCACAATAAATTTCACATAACATCAGAGAAACCATCATTCTGCAAAGTACAAGAAATTTCAAATGTGTAGTACCCAAAGCTACTGACATTTTGAAGACTGAATTAGTAACATGTTCTTTGTGGCAATATGATGGTGAGATACTTTCCTTTTAAGAAAAAAAAAAAAATGAGGGGCTGCAGAGATGGCTCCATATTTAAGAGCACTGACTGCTCTTCCCAGCACCCACATGGCAGCTCACAACTATCTGTAATTCCATTCCCAGGGGATCTGACACCCACAGCAAAACACCAATGCACATAAAATTAAAATAAATAAATAACTGAGGGGCCAGGGAGATAACGCAGTAGTTTAGGATCACTTGCTGCTCTTCCAGAGGACCTGAGTTTAGAGCCATTGGGGTGGCTTACAACCCCTTGTGACTCCATCTCAGAGGACCTCACATCCTCTTGTGGCCTCAGTCACCCTCACTCATCTGATATTCACTTACACATACACACAAATACATATAAATAAAAATAAGTAAATATGTTTACAATATAGGCCCAACATTTAATTAAAATGTCTTATAACACCTTCAATTAAGTCTTTTCCTATAATAAAGTGTCACTCTAACCTTTATTCAGCCTAGAGCTTGACTATCCAGAGTCCACAGGTCAACTAAAGATTGACAGCAACACAGATACTGAAGGAACCCATACTTTCATTGTGATTTCACCCAAACTAGGAAGCAAAGGATGTGTTATGTGTCACTGTGCTCAAGATCCAATCACATACCATCACTTCTACACTCAAAGACAGTGGCAGCTTTGGTCCTCTGCTCCTTAGGAGTAACACACCTCATTCCTTATAGTGGTAGTTCTTATAGTAGGGGGTGAGGGAGCAAAGACAGATATATGCACAGTCATATTTTCATAACACTCACTTGTACTGCAGGACTCAAACATTTTTGAAGGATATTCTAGACTTTGTCTTCCAGAGGCTATAAGAATAGAATTTCTATTGGGCATAAATCACCTATGGGGCTAGAAAGGCTTGATCATAAAAGGGAGGAATGTTATTGCTGTTTTGAAACAGGGTCTCATGCAACTCCTGCTGGCCTCAAGTTCACTGTGTAGGTGAGGATGACCTTGAACTCTTGATGCTAGGATTACAGTGTGAACAGGCACATGCCTCCAAACCTAGATGGTTTGGTATAAACAGCGTCCACACATATTGTCCATCAACTCTCCACAGCACCGGCACCACCTCACACTCCCCAGATGATGCATTTGTTCTGCATGGCTGTTAACTCTTAGTACTTTCACCCTCTTTTAATTTTAGCCATTCAGATATTATGTATTATCATGGGTTTCAATTTTCAGTGTTTGATGATTTTGATACTGAACAGAAAAATAAGCACTTTAGATTATCAAACTATAAGAAAAAGTATTCAGGGCTGGAGAGCTGGCTCAGCAGCTAAGAATGCTTGCTGCTCTTAGCAGAGGACCTGAGTTCATTTCCCAGCACACATGCTGAGTAAGTCTCATAACTTGTCTAGAACTCCAGCTCCAGGGAGTCCAAACGCCTCTAATCCCAGCACTAGCAAGGCAGAGGCAAGTGCATGGCTCTGAGTTCCAGGCCAGCCTGGTCTACACAGTGAGCTCCAGGACAGCTAACATTACATAGTAGTAAGACTCTGTGTCAAAGAGAAAAAAAGTTAAAGAAATCTAAGTTTATATTATAATAAATACCCAACAGTAAAGAGCCAGAAAAGGGATGTGCCCGTAGTCGAAGCTTCTTGCAAGGCTAACTGGAGACAGGACTGTTTGAGCCAGGACAAACCTAAACACAGCAAGACCACACTTCTTGTTCAGGTTTGTTTTGTTTCTTTGAGACAGGGTCTGACTATGTAGTCCTGGATAGCTTGGAACTCACTATGTAGATCAGGCTGGCCTCTAACTCAAAGAGATCTGTCTGTCTCTGACTTCTAAGTACTGGGATTAAAGGCACACTGGCTTTTACCACACCTGGCTAAGACCACATCTCTTCAAAAAAGTAAAAATCAAAAATTAAATGTCAAATATCCAAATATACCCAATAATTTCAATTATGTTCTGCATAAGTTTGACTGGATCAATATTCATATAAAGTTTAGAAAGCATTTACATTAAATCTGTCAATATAGTGAGTGATTTTACCTTCCTACCATCTCCACCTCACTGCCATCCTTCCCTCTCTCCATCTCAAGGGGGAAGCAAAGCATCTCTGAGCTGCTGATTTACGGAAGCACCCAGGCCATTAGTCCAGCCGTGTTTTCAGTGTGCTCTTCTATCCTTCCATTTCCCGGCAATCAGTCCTTACAACTACAAGTTCTGATCACTTGCAAGTGAGATATTTCTTTTCTTTTCTTTTTTAATTATTTAACTTTATTTTATGTGCATTGATGTTTTGTCATGGGTATCAGGTCCCCTGGAACTAGAAATACAGACAGTTGTGAGCTGCTGCCATGTGGGTACTGGGAATTGAACCTGGGTCCCACGGAAGAGCAGCCAGCACTCTTAACCGCTGAGCCATCTCTCCAGCCCCGCAATTGAGATTTTTCTAAGAACATGCCTCCACCAGAAGCTATGGAATGTATCTGGCTACCTCTATGATAGCACAATTACCATCTCATTCCATTAATTCGATGCAGGCCAAAACAGCTCCATTATTGTTTTGGTGGTAATGGAGACCGAACCCAGGACCTGACCACTGATCTACACAGTCCTCCAATCCCTAATACTCACTCCTTTGCCACTTTCTATAAAGACAAACTTTCCCTAATCAACTGTTTGGTTACTCTCAAAGCAGCATAGTGGCTAGTTTTATGTCAATTTAACACAAGCTAGGGTCATCTTGGAAGAGGAAATCTCAATTTAAAAAATGTCTCTTTACCAAGAAGTGGTGGTGTATACCTTTAATCCCAGCACTTGAGATACGGAGGCAGGAGGATCTATCTCTGTGAGTTCCAGGCCACCCTGGTCTACAGAATAAGTTCCAGGAAGGCTAAGACTACACAAAGAAACTCTGTCTTCAAAAATGAAAAAGAGGGCTGGAGAGATGGCTCAAAGGTTACGAGCACTGACTGTTCTGCCAGTGGTCCTGAGTTCAATTCCCAGCAACCACATTATGGCTCACAACCATCTATGATGAGATCTGGTGCCCTCCTCTGTATACTGCATACATGATAAATAAATAAATCTTTTTTTAAAAAAAGAGAGGAAGGAAGAAAAATGAAAAAGAAAAAAAGAAAAGAAAAAAGAAAATGCTTCCATCAGATTGGCCTGTGGTGCATTTTCTTACTGGTGACTGAAATGGAAGAGCCCAGCTCACTGTAAACAAGGTACAATACCCCTGAGTGTGTTATATACAAAAAGTCCTGGGTGTTATATACAAAAGCAGGCTGAGAAGCCAGAAGAAAAGACTCATCCATGGCCTCTGCATCAGCTCCTGTCTCCAGGTTCCCTGTCTGAGTTCTGCTCTGATTTCCCTCAGCAATGGACTGTGAGCACAAAACTGTAAACAGAATAAGCCCTTTGGTCACAGTGTTTAACAACATAGAGCCCTAACTAACTCACGATGCTGCTATGGCTGCTTCTTGTTGTCATTGTTTTGTTGTTTGTTTAGTTTTTCTCTGTGCAGCCCTGGCTGTCCTGGACTCACTCTGTAGACCAGGCTAGCCTTGAACTTAGAAATTCACCTGCCTCTGCCTCTAAATGCTGGGATTAAAGCATATGCTACACGAACCACTTCTTAAATCATGAGTGACAACTCCATACAGAGCAGTGGTTCCCAGCCTTCCTAACGCTGCAACTTTTTAATACAGTCCTTCATGTTCTGGGACCCTCAGCTATAAAATTATTTTCATAGCTATTACATAGCTATAATTTTCTTATTTGTCATAACTGCTACTATTGTGAATTATAATGTAAACATGTGATATACAGGATATCTGATATTCGACCCCTATGAAAGGAGTGTTTGATTCTCAAAGGGGATCACAACTCACAGGTTGAGAATTGCTGATATAGAGTCGCCTAACTGAATATGGTCTCACATTTGGCAGCAGTAAGAGAAATAACCAGAAATTCTAAATCAAACACATAATGAATCCAAGATGTTTGTGACAGCATTCACAGTTTTGCACAGTAAGGGGCCCTGGTTCTGAGCACACAAAAAGGGTATTTTGCACATGTGCAATATCAAAGCACCCCTAGCACCAATGAACGAACAGTCCCTGAAACCCTTAGCTCAAATTCTAGACAACTGTGCTGTGGATTTGACTACCCAGCAATGTGGAGCCCAGAACCTGGCTATGTAGCTGCCATGACTGGCTTAATAAAAACCAGCCAGACAGTAGGCCTGAGTCTCTTACTGGCAGTACTTGGTAGTTCCAGGAAAAGCCCATAATCGAATACCACCCAGGGAGGGGCCAGCAACTAAGGGGCAATACGTGATATTCCAAACATTCCAGTCCTTAGATAGCCCTTGAGCCCAGCAATAACTATTCTCTTTGATCTCGGTAAGATACCCCTAGCCAAGTGTCAGACAATCAGGGTCCTGAAACTTGGAAATCCCCTCACCTCAACCTCTGCTATGATAAAAACCCTACCATGCCCAGGCTTGGGCTCTCTGCTCTTGCTGCTGATCAGACATATAGAGAGACCAAGTGTAAACTTGAATAAAGGCCCTTTGATTTTACATAAGTGATTCAGTCTCTGTGGTGGTCTTTTGGGATTCCCCAGTCTCTGGGCATAACAGACACACAGTATTTTGCTCTAATAGGAGTTTAGTAGTTTAATTATAAAACCATAGACTTAATATGCTATCACTCCTCAATATGTATTAAATTGGTTTTTATTTAACTAACTTGCATTAAATTCATTTTGTATATCTTTAGATTGTATTGTGTTAGAATATTTGATTTTTTAACAGCTGTTTGAGTTGCTGACTTAAATTTTATAAAAAATGATTAACTGAATTTTGGCTTCAGATCTGTTTCCAACAATTTCTGCCATCTGAGAGACGGTTCAGTGGTTAAGAGCACTTACTGCTTGGGCAGAGGACCTGGGGTTTTGGTTCCCAGCACTCACGTAGCTGGAAACAACTATCTTTAGCTTCAGTTCCCAATTTTATATGCTACCCACTTCTGGCCTCCGGGAGCACTGCAGACACATGGTACAGAAACATAGGCAGGCAAAATATGTGCACACATGCGTACACACACACACACATACACACACACACACACACACACACACACATACCCTTTTCTTTTTGAAATAGGGTTTCTCTGTGTAGCAGCCTTGGCTGTCTTGGAACTCACTCTGTAGACCGGACTGTCTTTGAACTCACAGAGACCCACCGACCTCTACTCCTCTAGTGCTAGAATTAAAGGCATGTGCCACCCTGGCCAGAAATCTTTATAAGATTTCCTTTTATCCTTTTTATGAACTTTGTTTGTATGTATCTATGTGAAGGTCTGTGCCAGAGACCTCAGATCTGTCAGAGTTGAAATTACAAACAGTTGTGAACTACCTCATATGAGTGCTAGAACCTGAGCCTGGGTCCCTGCAAGAGCAGTATGCACTCTTATCTGCTGAGTCATCACTCCAGACTTCCCCAAAAATAAACCCTTCTAAAAAAAAGGTAAGAACCTAGGACAGTAGGTAAAGCTAACTGTTAACAAGTCTGACACCCTGAATTTGATCTCCCAGACCCCATGTGATGTAACTGTCTTTTGACACCCACACATGCACCATGGCTTGTACACACACACACAAAGTGTAAATAGTATTTTTGTTTGTTTTTTGAGATAGAGTCCCTCGACCTAGCTCCTGCTGCCCTGGAACTTATTATGTAGACCAGGCTGACCTCAAATTCATGGCTCTACCTGCCTCTGACTTCTGAGTGGTGGAACTAAAGGGGTATACCATGTCTGGCTTAACAATTTTTTTTAATTTAGCTCTATATAAAAATAAGAGTATCTGGAAGTTGGAGAGATAACTCAGAGATTAAGAGCACTGACTATTCTCCCAGAGGTCCCAAGTTCAATTGCCAGCAACCACACAGAGGCTCACATCCATCTATACTGAAATCTGGTGCCCTCTTCTGGTGTGAAATAATATATGCAGCCAGAACACCATACATAATAAATAAATAATTTTTTAAAAGAAAAGAGAGCATCCAACTCAAATGCAAATGTACTTTTGTGTTTAATGAATAAATACTCTTAAGTATTAGCAACATTAAAACAAATTACTGGGCCTGGGGAGATGGCTTGATGGGAAAAGGTATTTGCTATCAAATCTGACAACTTGAGTTTGAGCCCCTGGAACCCACATGATGGAAGCAAAGAACTGATTTCAACAAGTGATCCTATGATCATATATGCAACATGGCCTACTCAACCTCATACATAAATAATTGTAAAAAAACAAAATGAAATTTGTATGTGCATACATGTATACATATGTTAGTGTGGGTGCTTGTATGTGTGTCTATATGTAAAGGCCAGAGGTCAACTTCAGGTATCATTAGTCATTTGCTTTGTTTTTGAGACAGGCCTGTCATTAGCCTGGAGCTTGCTGAGTAAGCTCGGCTGGCTGGCTCCAGAGTCATCTGTCTCAGCCTCCACAGTTCTAGATTACAATATGTTCCACCATGTCTGGCTTTTTGGGATGGGTTTTGAAAACCAAACTCAGTTCTTCATGCTCATGTAGCTAGCAATTTGATGTTTAAGCTATTAGGAATGTCCTCATCCATAAAATAAATTTACAAATTTAATTAAATGTTGGATTTGTTCAGCTACCTTATTTACATATATCCCAGAGTCAAATAAAAATTTTTAGAGAAAAGGGGTAGCCTGCTCTCCAGTATGCAGAGAAGGAAAGAATATCTCAGAACAATCATTAAGCCATCATTCCCAGCCCACTGTTCAGTTGACAAATTAGTACAATGCTACAGTAATTAAGCCAACCTCCAAGGCTGCACTGTCCTCTGTGCATAATCAAGAAACAAGTGAAGGAAAGATTACAAACACATTGTGGAATCTATGAATTTCCTGTAGAGGGAAGTGTATACATTGTATCAAAGGCTTAAACAATGGATATCCTTTTCTGAGTCAGAAATTCTAAGTAAAAGAATCTTCCAAGGAGATCATGCATAGGAGCTTAGTGCTATTTTTTTACCCACAGCTCTCATACAACACTACTTATAATAGCCAAATGTTTAAAGTAAATTAAATTCTTAACTAGTTTAATAGACAAGGCTCTGAACACAACACAATGGCCTACCCTATTAAAATAGTGGGGGAGGGGCTGGAAAACTGGCCAAGTGGCTAAAAGTACTTGCTGCTCCTGCAGAAGACCTGAGTTTGGTTCCTAGCAACTATACGGCAGGCAGCTCACAACCTCCTGTAACTCCAGTTCTTGGGGGTCCAACACCCTCTTCTGGCTTCTGCGGGTTCCTGCACATATGTGCTGCACACAAACTTACGTAGGCACATGCACGTAAAAGTAATCAATCATTTAAGCTTAAAAAAATGATGATGAGGGCCAACAAGACAGTTCATCAAGGAATAGCACCAGCCACCAAGCCTCGGTGGCTTGAATTAAGTCTCCAGAACCCACAGAGAAAAAACCAAGTCCCTCAAACTATCCTCTGACGCATACGTACATACATGCTTGCATACATACATACACACACACACACACACACACACACACACACACACACACACACACACACCCCACATATAAATAAAGATTTTTAGGGCTGCTAAGGAGCTGAAAAGATGCCTCAGTAGTTAAGAGCACTGGCTGCTCTCCCAGAGGACTCAGGTCCAATTCCCAGTATTGACATGACAGCTCACAACCTTCTGTAGTAACTCCAGTTCCAAATTCCAACCTGATACCCACTTTGGGCCTCTGCAGGCATCAGCCACATATTTAGTACTCAGATATATACATGCAGACAAAGCACCCACCCACACACACACAAGTTAATTTAACTAAATCTTTTAAAATATATACTGAGTTAAAAATCCCAAAATTCAAATCACATTTTCAGAAAAAAAAATGAGTCATGAAGTAGCTAGCTGTATGCACAGAATGTAAGAATGTGTAAAATGTCTAAAATGAAATGACATATATGTCAAATATTAACAGTGGTACCTAAACAGCAGAATTAAGAGCTTTCTTTCTTTTTGGTGCTTCAACAGTAAGTATCTTTATCTTCATCTGTTTCTTCCTAATCATGAATAAGTTTGAAACACTGTTTACAAAGCACCTTAGGGGCACTGTTTTCATCTGCACAAAGAGGAAGGCTGTCAGATTACTCCTGGCCGCTATCTCAGTCACACAGCTAGCTGAACCATGGCTGGGTCTCTCACGGGTGCACAGACAGATTTTATTCTCACATGTACACATTCATTTGTTTCTGTAATATAGGTCTAAATCGTTTCTGTTGAGAAAGTCTGATCAAGCCAAAGTAGAAGAGGATAACGTGGAAAGATACTTCAGAGGTTGGAACTAAGGAGCAAGATCAATCAATGACACAGAGGCACCGGCAGAAGGAGGAACCCGGGGAGACAGAAAGGAGTCTACGCCTTTGTTCCATAATTCATAGGTAGTTTCCGAAGGGCTGGAGGATGCAAAGCACAGATGGTCTAGAACAGCAGGTGTTAAGGGCACATCCTGAAGAGCCAGTGGAGGCTCAATGCCAGTTTACAAAGGTGACATACTGAGTTCTCAACTGCTGGAGATGCATGGACGGAGACATGGCTCAGCGGTTAAGAGCACTGAGTGTTCTTCCAGAGGACCTGAGTTCCATTCCCAGTATCTATATGGCAGCTAACAACTGTCTGTAATTCCAAGATCTGACACCATCACACAGTTATACATGCAGGCAAAACACCAATTCACATAAAATAAATATAAAAAAAAAAAATCCAGGAAACAGTGGTTAGAACCTGAGCCCTGGACTGGGCAGAGGAGCAGAGGAGATATACAAGGCTAACAGATTTCTTTGTAATAATTTAGTGTGTGTGTGTGCATGCGCGTGCACATACAGAACTCAGAGGACAATTTCCAATAGCTGGTTCTTGGTTCTCTCCTTCCACGATGTGGAATCCAGAGATTGAACTCAGGTTGTCAGACTTGGCAGCAAGCTTTTCCACTGGGTTCAAGACTAGCAGATTCAAAGCCTGTGTAACTAAGAGATCCATGGTTCTAGCTGAGAAAGAAAGAAAGAAAACTGTAAGAACGGTGGTCAGCATAGAGAACATGACTAACTAGGTATGTGCCAAACCAAATCTGAACTGTCGAAAGGACTGAGGAAGGCACTCAGACTTCCTAAACCACAAGACTATCAGAAAACAAGCTGGTCACTAAGTTAGGGATGCAGAGGTGTGCATGACAAGCATCTCTCAGTATCAGACTCAAAAACACAGTACAGCCTGTAGATTCTAGGTTCCAAAGGCTTTTCAAACTCAGCCAAGTCTTTGTAATGTTCAAGATGGCTCTGTAGAGACCTTACAGCAAAGAGGTTGATGCCACAGGCACCAAATCAAAAGGATATCTGATCTTGGCAAGACAAGTCAGGCCTTTTCACTGGTACCAGACCTCAGGAACTCTACAGCTTACCCTGGAAGGGGGTTTGTCTCTGGGGAAACACAGGAAGGAGGAAGGTGCCTCACAGTGCACCCTTCCCTTCAAATCCTGAACCAGCAAGCAATTGCCACCAAAATACACGGTAAAATTTAACTTTCTTTTCAAGGTCACGCAGCTCTGTGGACCCAATGCCATCTATACTGTTGGATAAACAAGAGGTCAAAGATCATGATTGGCACAGGGAAGGTGGCTAATGGGAGGGGGTGTCTGAGCCCTCCCCCAATCCATCAGCTACTACAGAACAAGATTGGGAAACAGAAACTCTGCTTAATGCCAGAAACAAATCAGTATTCATTCACCAGGACTCCGGCAAACTCAATAGTCAAGAGCCAAGTCTCTCTCCCAAACTGGAGGAGTGTACACTTTAACCCCACAGCCTCTTGTGCCAGTCAAGGACTGGAGACTATCAGAGCACAAGTGGACGTAAACAAGCTATATGAAGGAATCTGCTCACCCTACAACCTCAGAATGACAGACAATCGTGACAACTAGAAATATGGACATAGATGCTTTCAAACAACCTAAAGAATGATTATTTGCACTGTGAAATGTATGGTAAGATTCACTTTCAATGAGTTTTCAGACGAGTACTGTGGCACAATGCCTATAATCTCCGCACTTGGGAAGCAGATACAGAATGATCAAGAATTCAGGGTTAGATTGAATTACATGAGACAAGGTAACCAAGGGGTTGGCCTGAGAGATGGTGAGCTGAGTTTAAACCCAAGAACACAAATAGAGATGGAGGAGAGAACTGACTCCACAAAGCTGTCCTCCGGCCTCCACACACCACCTCAGGGTATTTACCTACCTACTATGTACAATATTTTATAAGGGCTAGGGGTATGGAATACTACAAACACACACACACACACACACAAATAATGTTTAAGGGCTAGGGGCATATAATACTATATATACATATACACAAAAATGTTTTTTAATTTTTTTTAAGGGCTAGGGATGTAGAATACTTGAAGTAGCAACCATTATGGCCTGGGTTTGACCCCCCCCCCCTTGCACAACCAAAAACAAAAACAATTATTTAAATCAGAAAAAAAATCACTAGAAAGTAAATTGGTATAGAGGCTGTCATATAGGTCAGTTGGTAGATGATCTGGCTAGCATGTAAAGACCCTGGGTTCCATCCCACATGGGAGCATGAACACACACACTGGAACTGGATTACAGATATGATCCAGACATACTGACATCAACCTCAACCAGAGCCATGAAATATATTAGCGCTACAGGCAATGTAGACAGATGACTGAAAGAGAGACTGTTCTGGGCCCTGCTGACACTCATGACAGACTATGCTTAGTCATGCCTGGCCAGGACTTCCTCTGAATCTCACACACTGCCCTGAGTGAAGTTCTGTGGGGGTCAAGTCCAAATAGGGAGTCCCACTCAAGGATGTGCCAGTGGCTACCCTCAGGGATGGCCTTCCAAACATATAAATCAAAGAACCAGTGAATTGTCTAATCTACTTTCTCTTTTGTTTTGGTCTTGTTTTGTTTTTCAAAAGAGAGTTTCTGCTTAACAGCCCTGGCTGTCCTGAAACTCACCAAGACTGGCCTCAACTCACAGAGATCTGCCCTGCCTCTGGAGTGCTTGAGATTAAAAGCCTGTGCCACCACCAGCCAGTCCGGAAAGGCTTTCCTGACCAGGAATAGAACCTAGAACTGAGGGAGGGGGGGAATGATATGATTCCTCACCACTAGAACTCCAAGGATCATATATTTTTTCTTTTTGAAAAAGTTCTCCCCAACACTCAACACATGCTTTTACATTTTAAAAGATGATTCTGCAGCTTTTTTTTTTTTTTTCCCATAACTACATAAGAAAATTAGGCCTCAAGTAGCGCCATTTCCTTTAATCCCAACACTCAGGACTGAACTCAAGGATCTTTGAGTTCAAGGTCACCCTGGCCTACACACAGAGTTCTGGGACAGTCAGGAATATATAGTGACATTCCATCTCCAAAAAACAAATTAGAAATAAAGAAAAATAGATAAAATTTAGGCTTTTTTCAAACCAAAACTCATCAATATGGAACTCCTAAGGATTGTAAATTAATGCATTAGTCCTATGTCCTTAAAGGCAGCATTATGCAACATGAGAGAAAAAAACTTAAATGACTTCACACTATCAACCCCTCTACATCTAAGTAGCCATGTTACTTAAATAAATATATAAATGCATGCAAAGAAAGTACTTTGATTTTCAAGCAGTCATAAATTGGGAAGTAACTGAATTTTTAAAATAAAATAATATTATTTTACCAATATAAACACCAGCAAGATGGCTCAATGAGTAAAGGTGTTTACTGCGATCCAGCACCTGAGTGCAGCCTCCAGGGATCTACAGGCAGAAGGACAGCACTCATTCCGGCAAGTTATCCTCTGACCTCCACAGCTGCCAATACATGGTGGTCCAGCAGTTAGCAGCACCTGTCGCTCTTCCAGAGGACCAGCGTTCAGTTTCTAGCACCTACGTGGCTGCTCACAACCATCAATAACTCAGTTCCAGGGAATCTGATACCCTCTTCTGATAAACACTGATACATATATATAATCCTTTTCATTATAAAAATAAAGATAAATAACGTAATTCTGCTTCTGAAAACCTATTTATCGCTCTTAAAATAAGATTTCAATAGTTTATTCTATGAGAAACCATTTTAATTATTCAGGAGAGTCTTGAAGTCTATCATAGGTAATGCTATTAGAAGAAGATTAACTACAACCCAGACCTATTCTCAGGATGCTGAAGCAGGAGGAACAAACTCCAAAGCCAGGCTAGTCAATTTAATGACAGTCTCCAACAAAAGAAAAAGGAGGACTGAAGATATGGCTTAGTGGCAGAGCACTTGCCTAATGTGTTTGAAGCCCTGGGACCCGCTTTCCCCAGTACCGAGGAGACGGCACATACTAACACCTAGTGTTCCTTCCACAATTAAAGTGTGTCACCTGAACACTGAAAAAATCATCAAGAAAATAAACTCAAAACAGGTCACAGAAGTCCAAGCATTATTCTAAACATAACTTGAAGGTTTAAGCACATGGCAAGACAAGTAATAACAGTAATAATAATTTAAGTCCTATAAAAATCTACTGTAAGCAGCAACAGTAACAATGCACAGTGCTTGGTATATATATATATATATATATATATATATATATACCCCATGTCCACACTGCATCCAATCAAATGCCTGGAAGCACATGCAATTTCACCACCTATAATTTAGGGCTTGACAAACTGACTTATAGAAGTGGTAAGTGACAGAGCCCAGGCATAAGATAGATTATCTGCAGTTAAAACTTGAATTCTCCTTTCTATCCAGGTATGGCAGACACCTGTAATACCAGCCCTGGGAAGACTGAGACAGAAGGACTTCCAATTCAAGACCAGCCTGTGCTACATAGCAAGCAAATCTGAGACCAGCCTGTGCATCAGTAGGAAACTCCAAGATCCTGTTTCTAAATAAATTAATAGGTCAATCAATAAGTAACTTGCTACCTATCTATATTAACTTTATCCATCCAGAATGGAAGCCTTCAAAACAACCAAAGCTGTAATTTTCCACACCATTTCAACACCTAAGTAAAGCAGAAAACTCAGAACCTTCCACTGAAGTCTGTAACACAAGCCAAACCAATCATTTTTTTGTATTTTGGTCCAGGTTTCATCCTTTTGCTCCCTAAACTGTGCTGAGAAGACATGACCAGGCAGCATAAACTGTGCTAACGCTTAACGTCTAAGGGTCTGAGTTTGGCAACTGCTTTGGGACTCTAGATCCCAGAGAACATTTCCTTTATTAGCAACTGGCTTTGAGAAACCCATTCTAGGATGCTAAATATAACGAAATAATTCCTGACCTTTATAAACACATTCTCCAGATTAGTTTGATAGTGGTGATTGTCTATTAACAAGACAGATTTGCAAACAGTTTGGCAATGGTAACATTTTGAGGAATCTTTCAAAACTGTTCTTTAAAGAATTGACCTAAAAACTGTCCTTTGGATTCTTGTACTGTGAAGTAACAGGAGTTCAAATTCCACAATTCATTTCCCTAAAAAAGGCACAGAAACATAAATAAAACCAAATCTGGGGCTGGAGAGATGGCTCAGCGGTTAAGAGCACAGTCTGCTCTTCCAGAGGACCAGGGTTCGATTCCCAGCACCCACATGGCAGCTAACAACTGTCTGTAGTTCCAGTTCCAGGCAAACACCAAGGCAAATAAATGAATAAATAAATAAAGTTTAAAAAAAAAAAAAAAAAACCAAATCTTTAAAAAAAAAAAATAAGATTAAAAAACATTTTTTTTTAGGTAGGCCGTTGGCAGTTCATACCTTCAATCCCATCACTGGGGAGAAAGAGGTGGGTGGATTTCTATGGGTTCAAGACCTACCTGATCTACAAATTTCCAAGACAGACTGTTACACAGAGAAACCCTGCCTCAAAATAAATAAATGAATATATATATTCATCAAAAGAAAACAATGCATCTCAGTGTTTCCTAAACTTTTTTACTAAAAAATATTTTTATTTTTAATCTCATTTTTATTTTGTTAAAATTAATTTTTATTTTTATATTTTATTAGAAATCTCATACATGACAATTTAAATATAATAAGTAGTCATTACAATGCATGAGCTAATTGCCTACTACAATCTTTTAAGCAGAATGCATAACTGCTGTATTGTAAGGAGTGTACACCTAGCAGACCCTCAACCACTATCACTGCATGCTTAGTTTAAATGCACTTGTAATTACTAAGGCTGGACAGCTCCTCAGATCGTCTCTACAGAAAATATGGATGTGAATGGAAGGATTAAAAGACACTTAACGTTTAGGGAATGGAGCCAAACGCTGGATGGGGAGTGTAAAATCTGCTTCTCCTACCAACATCACATTTGTCCTGTCTTGTCCAGTTATAACAGCTAACTTTTAAAGTAAGAGAGAGTATGTGTATGTAGCTGTATTCCATCAGCTATCAGGCTTCCTTCCCACTTCCCCAAAGAAAAGAACAGGGTTTCTCTATATAACCCTGGCTGTCCTGGAACTTGCTCTGTAGACCAGGCTGGCCTCACTCAGAGGGCCCAGAGACTTACCCGCCTCTCCCTTTGCTGGAACCAACAACACTCAGCCCCTGCAGGTCTTTTTTATTCCCCCACTTCTCACACCTCCTAGGTCCAGAACCCCCACCAACTTTATGAATGCAGTTACCCTTAACTAGAAAGGAGCACAATGTAGCCTTCAAACTCCCCAGAGTATCCAGGGTAAATACAGCATTCTTCAGGGCCAATCTACCATACTCAGGGTGATTTGTCTGGACTGTCTTTGCAAGTACTCCTTCTCAGCCCTAAACCTTCTCCAAAGGATAGAGAGTTCTCCTCTGATGACCTACTGTCTACAGTAGTAACAAAGTTATTCAAGCCTTTATCTTCCATCTCAAACATTCTTCCTAGTAAAATTACTGTTGGCTTATTTTCTTCCTGATGTTCTCTCTAGTCAATTTAAACACAGTCAAAAGGTGCAAGCTGCCTGGGTCACTCATGCCTTTAACTTTAGCACAGGGTATGTAGGCAGAGATGGATGACAGCCAAGCCAGCTAGCAGAGCTTCATAGAGAGAGTCTGCCTAAAAACCAAAGAAAAGTTTAGAGGACAAAAGTGTGTGCTGTAGGCTTGGTGTAAAAAAACAAAACAAAACCCGGAAGGGGGTGATACTCAGCCGGGTATGGTGGCCTACACCTTTCATCCCAGCAGGCAGTGGCAGGTGAATCTCTGGGTTCGAGGCCAGCCTGATCTACTGAGAGAGTTCCAGGACACCCAGGGCTACACAGAGAAATCCTATCTCAAACAAACAAAAAGATACTAAACTCTGTCAACTATTAATCAGAAGATATTGCTCCAATATCGAAGACAAGCTAGAAATCATCAGAAGAATCCATATTTCCCTATCATCTTGTGGGCCTAAGAAAGAAAGCATCAGCAGCAGGTCACCAGCTGGCGATCTCTGAGTTTACCTGTCTCCATCATTCTGGTCCAGGATCCCTCAGGCTGTTCTACACATCACTGATCCTGAGCACTGCTTAATCGAGAAGCGCAAATGCTGTCATCCAACGTCCACAGTAACACAACCACTCTCCACCTTTCTCAACTTCTCCACACAAACCTTGCACTTTCAATCAAATAAGTGCCCCCACATTGGTTGTGTCTTTGCCAAAATGGCCTCCTCCTTACCTTCCTCCTTTACCCCATCGATGCCCACACTTGGCGCAGTAAACAAACCCACCATTGGGAGCACACACCTGCTCATTAACATAGCCTAAATCAGGACGCCTCCCTAATAGAACCAACAGACTTAATGTTTTAATCAAGTTCAAGAACGGGTTTTAATCTCCAGGGGGACAGATGCTACGGACTGAGTCTCCCCACTCCCCAGTTAACAGCAGCATTTTTAAAACGAGCGTGAGCCTATTTTGCATTCATCGGGCTCCAGACAAGGTCTGTGGGGTGTCCAGTCTCCACACCAGGAAGGCCTAGAGAAGGTGTGGATCCCCCAGGGCTCACGCGCTACCCGCAGGCGGCTGTCCCCACGAGCGGAGGACGCCCGCCGACCCTCTGCGCAATCCAGGCCTGTAGCGGAGGGCCGCTACAAAGGTCAGAGAGAAAGGCTGCCGGCGCGCCCCCCACACTCAACGACGCCTCTACCTTGTCCTCCGGGGCTGCGTCCTCGCGGACAGCCCTCTGCCGTAGCTCGGTCATGCTGGGGACCCCTGCACGACGTCACCCAGGGCGAGCAGCACGATGGCCACGGAGGTCGGCTCAGCGCGCACGGCCTCTCCGCGAGCCCGACAGCCTCGAAGCCCCAAGGTGTTTCGCACAGCCCCTGCAGCCCCGCCGCTAGCCCCGAGTCCGGCCCCGCCCAGCACCGCTGCCGCCGCCCTTGCTCCGATCGCCGAGCCGCGGGCTCCCCAGTGGCCGCTCGCTCCTCCTCCCGGGAAGCTGTGAGCCACCGCGCACGCGCATCCCCGCCATCTCGGCCCCCCGAGCCTAGATGCCAGGGGGCGGGGCGGCGGGGCCGTAGGCGGGGAGGAGGAGTTCAAGACGTTCATTGTTGGACAGCAACAGAAGGGGCGGGAGAAAGAGAGCACAACAAACCAATGGGCGCTTGCAGTGAACCGCGTGTGCTGGTTTACGAGGTAGCCCGTTACTGGGGGGAACGATAGCGCTTCCCAGCGATCTGGATTGGCCAGCACTTGCTGCTCTCAGTTGAGAGTCCGAATGGAGAGAGCTGGTGGACCTCTGAACAGAGGGCATCATAGCAAAGGTGAAACCCAAACTTCAGTGCACGTTGCCTTGCCAAGTTGTGGTTGTTAGTTAATTAGTGAGCACTGTTTCTCTGTCTAGGTACCGAGCTCAGAAATCGCCTTGGTTGGTTTGTCTCGTTCAAATCACATACATGCCTTTTTTTTTCCAGCACAAGTGAAGAGAGAAGTAGAACTGATCTATGTGTAGCCTGTTCTTGTGTGTGTGTATGTGTGTGTGTGTGTGTGTGTGTGTGTTTGTAGCGGGGGGGGGAAGAGACTTGGAAATGGATATGATTTTTGCAAGTAAGATTATCCGAAGTATTACAGATTTTTTACAAATTCTTGTCTTTACGTCTTTGTCTTGTTTCATGCTGTAGAATTCAAACCTAGCTTACGTTAACAAATTTTATAAGTAAGGTATTCCGCAACTGATTATTGGAAGATCTTTTGGCTGACAGGAATGTTTTCTATGGTTCTCCTATGTCCCTGACATATCCTAAGTAGTTGGTGAATGAATTTTAAACTTCTAAAGAAAAAGTATTTGGCAGCTACAAAATAACTAGTAAGAATTATATATATGAGTACTCTATCGGCTTCTGCATGTACAACTTTATGCCAGAAGAGGGCATCAGATCCCACCATAGATGGTTGTGAGCCACCATCACAACAACTCTTGGATATTTCTTTGGGGCTGGTTTACAATTTCAGATGTTTAATTCGTTATTATCGTGGTGAGACATGGGTGCTGGAGAAGTAGCTGAGAGTTTTGCATCGTGATCCATAGGCAGCAGGAAGTGAACTGTATCTACGCTGAGCATAGTTTAAGCACAGGAAACCTCAAAGCTCACCCCCACAGTGACACCCTTCACTCTCCTCCAACAAGGCCACGCCTCCTCCAACAAGGCCACACCTCCTAAGAGGTTATAGGGGCCAATTACATTGAAACTACCACACTCTGAAATCATTTCTTCCAGGAATCAAACATTTTGTAAAATTTCTTTTTAGATTTATTTCTTGAGTATGCGCCTGATAACTGCAGAAGTCAAAATCAGAAGGCCTTAGATACCCTGGAACTGGAGTTACAGATGGTTATGAGCCATTATGTGGGTACTGGAAATCAAACCTGGATCCTCTGTAAGAGCAACAAGTGCCCTTAACCACTGAGCCATATCTCCAGCCCTCAAGTGTATTTTATCATGCATAGTGTTTTCTTTTCCTTACATCCCATTGTTTAATTCATTTATTTTTAAATACTGTGTTCATTAGCACAGTATTTAACCTGGGATTCTAGTCTCCCGGAATGTGCAGGCTGACTGCAAACCCAGTCTAAGAGGCAGTTACTATTACTGGGTATAATAATATCACTTCATAATAAAACATCCTCCACCTTTTGTTTGCTTGATTCCTTCCTCTCTCCCTCCCTCCTTTCTTCCTTCCCTTCCTCCCTTCCTTTCTTCCTTTCTTTTTTCCACAACAGGATCTCTGAAGCCTACACAAGATTTAAACTCACAGCA